>JAUPFV010000003.1:77252155-77504679 GCA_036936605.1 Limnanthes douglasii subsp. nivea | reverse complement strand
ACATTTCATACAAAGTTTTACTTTATATGGTCATTTCGAACTTATTTAAATTGATATTTCAACTAAGTTGTATCGTAGTCTATCGGAGTTTTATACCAAATATCTTCTGTTTAATTCAAAATTTCATTATCGGTGCAGTTTCTTGGCTTTTTCTTCAATCAAATTCTATTTTTATTAAATTTCAATAATAGGGAGAGTTACCAGGGGTGTTAGACTAAAGCCCAGAAAAATTTACCCAGGCTCAACCAATGGTTGGAGGAATAATAACAACAAAAAGTAAAGAGGTTCCAAAATAATAAAAAAAACAACAGAAATCTCTCAGAAAAAATCCTGCCAAAATCCCAACTTCAAATTATCCATAAAAAAACAAGGAGATTGAAGATTTTTGAAATCTGAATATGTTTGATTTGAGAAGAAAGGACCAGATCAAAATGAAATTGCAAAGATTAACCGGGAATTCGCATGCAAAGAATCAGCAAATACGAAATTTCTAGAATCGAGATATCTTATCTTAGGGACTCAGATCAACATGAAGATACCCAGTACCCAATCCTTTAAGGAAAGTAATGGCTCTGAGAAAATTAGGAGCCTGATTCTGAGTAAAGTCAATGTATTTAGTCGATTTCAGAGTTTCCTTAGCAATCTAGTATGTCGTCTCATTTTGTTCCCGAAAAAATGTGAATCAATGTCATTGTAGAAGAAATTAGCTTTCGACATCAACAAATAATAGGCTTGAGGACCAAGGGGTTCTTCCACGAAGAATCATTTTTGTAAGAATTCTAGAATTGGTTTCGATATCTAGCTAATAGAACCCCTTAGAGGGACATAACATCAATTCGTTGAGTAGGGCTCGACACTCAGCCACGATATGGAGATTTTTCCCACAAAGCCAACTGTAGCCTAGAATAATATTACCATTACAGTCTCTTACTAATCCACCTCCACTGGATTCGCCAAAGAGATTACAAGCTCCATCATAATTGAGTTTGTACCTGTTAGATTTAGGATTTACCCAGTTGAGAGATGTAAAGATTATGGGTATGTTGAGATGGTTTATGCATCCTAAGGATAGACCAATATATTTGTCATTACTCTAATGACTCCTTTAAAGCAGATTGACACATTCGATGCTAGAAAGAATATGCATTACATGATCAATCATTGCTTTAGTGTTGATGATTTGATCATTATGCTTCTTTTTGTTCATAGTAAACCATATAACTCAAGCAATAATGGGAGGACGAATAATCCTGATATGAACAACTCTATTAGTAGACCAATACCATGATCTAACTAAATGAGATAAGTCTATATTTATTGTAATATAGATGTTAAAAAAGGATGCGAAATAGATCCATAAATTCCAAACATTTTGGTAGTTGATGAAGACCTGGTTTATAGTTTCAATATTAGTACAATGTTGACATTTTGATGCATACTGAAATTTTCTCTTTTGCAGGACAGACTCAATTAATAGCCAGTTATATAGGATTCTCCAAATGAGGAAGGATCATTTGCGAGGAGCGACATAATTTCATGTCTTCTTGAAGACGTTAGAGAAATTTCATTTGGTTCTTATATAGTTCCAAGTGGATTTAGTGTTGTAGAGACCATCTAGGATAAGGCCCAATTAACAGAGTCAGGAGCAGCGTCAAGAGTTACTTTCTGAATGTTCAGAATTTCAAAAGAAATAATTGAGGATCTCAACTTGTTCATATCCCATGAACCATTGTCCTAGATTTTCCTAACTTCAATACTTACAAACCATGATCTGTCATCAATTATATTGAAATAGATAAATGGTTTAGATGAGCACCATTTATCTAACCAAAAGTCCATTCTGCCAGAGCTAGGATTCTAAACAAAAAATCTCTCTGCACTATCTCTGATATTCCTTAGCCTGACCCAAACTTTAGAGCGTCTAATAGGATTAGGGGTAGTAATAAAGTGATGTTTATCACAGCGGATAGAGAAAACCATATTGACTGAAAGAAATTTTTGAGCTCTGAAACCAATCATAGCTTATAAGAGAACACTATTTGCATTTCTTCAATCTTCATCACATTTAGACTACATTCGTCGTAAGGTTTTCAAACTTTAGACCAATTTGACCAGTTGTTAGAGATTTTATCCTCTTTAGAGCCTTACATGAATTATTTATAGAGTTTCAGTCATTTGAATTACATGTTTAGGGATTAAGGTATTTTGGATAGTGTAGATAAGGTAACTAGAGAGTATAAACTGAAGCGAAGTGAGCCTCCCCCCAAAAGATAGAATGTTGTTATCCCATTTAGAAATTTTATTTCTGATTTTGAAAATTAATTCATCATAGTTGTTGGTCTTGTTTTTTGTGCTGATTATACTTCTCTGGTATTCGAAAGGGAGAAAGTAGTGCTTGAACCCCAGAATGCTTTCCAGTCTGCCAATCCTCTGAGGTAACATTTTGGATGACAAAATTATCTTTGATTTATCTTTATTAACAAGTTGACCAGACTTTTCTTCATAGTGAGACATGAAATTATTAATTTGAGAGATGGATGAGATAACACCATTGCAGAAAATGAGAAGATCATCTGCATAAGCTAGCCCAGGTATGTTGAATCTCCATCTATTCTTGTAATTTATAGCTGGATGATCTAAGGTTAACCTTTTGAGACCTTTAATAACGTATTCCTTAGCCGTAATAAATAGACTATGAGACAAGGGGTCTAATTGTCGTACACATTTGTTAGATTTAAAAAACCCTTCATCTCTCTATTGATAATGATAGAGAATGAGATATTATCAATACTCTTTTCAATAAGCTTTATGAAACTTGAACCAAAACTAAAAGTAACTTAGGGGAAATTTGTGATCAATCCTGTCAAAGGCTTTAGCCATATTTATTTTCAGTAGAATATTATTGCCTCTAGTCTTTAGGTTGAGATTATAGCAAAGCTCCTGAGAAATCATAATTTTCTCATGAATGCGCATGCCCTTCACAAATGCACATTGCTCATATGAAATTAGATTAGGCGGAATATTAGTAATTCTATTACTTATTACCTTTGAGATAATTCTGTTAAACATAGTTGTAAGGCTAATTGGCCTGAAATCCTTTCACGAGTTTGCATAAGTAATCTTGAAATGAGGTATATAACTGTAGCATGAACCCCATTAGGAATAGACTTATCGTTAAAGACATCGCATATAGCTTCACACAAATCATGAGAGATAATCGACCATCAAACTTGATAGAATTTTCCATTGAACCCATCAGAACCTGCAGTAAAATTAGGATTAAGGTCTTTGATGATATTGTAGATTTTCAGATTCTATAGGCATAGTCATAAGCATTCCATTCTCCTCCTCATTGACTAATTTAGGTATATAGTCAAGAAGTATATTAGATCCCAAAGGTTATGAATTTCAGAAAGCAAGTGTTTGAAATAATCCACTGCAGAATCCCTAATAGACGTTTGATCATCTAACCAGCAACTCCCAGACCAAATCATATTAATTGTGTTTCTCTTGTTACTCTTTTTTACAAAACTATGGAAGAAGACTGTATTTCTGTCACAATTTTTGAGCCACATAGTATGAGTTTTCTGCTCCTAATATGCTTCATCTATAGCAAGGAGCATCATATGAGTTTCCATGCAGTAGCTTATTATCCTCAGAAGAATTAGAAGTTTGAAAGTTAGCATCCCTGCAGTTTATCTCCTCTTCAACTTGTTTAATAAAGTAAAAAAAACATTCCCAAATACAGTTATGTTCCAGACTTTTAGGTTAGCTTTTAACCTCTTGATTTTAAACCAAAATCTCTGAATAAGAGTACCCAATAGATCAACAGACCATCTAGTCTCCACCATTCTGTAGAAATCTTTATGTATATCCCACATTTTAGGAACTTAAAAGAAGAATTGATCTTCTCCATGTTAGATGATATATAGATGTTGATAAGGGAGTTATCAGAGCATGTTTTAGCTATGTGCAAAACTTTAGTGTTTTCAAAATAGTTGAGCCAAGTGTTGTTGTATAAAACATGGTCGAGCCTTTTCCATTTCTTGCCATTGGTCCATGTAAATTTAGGACCCGAAAACCCTGCATCAGTTAGATTACAATCAAGGATAACATAGTTAAATTCATCGATACTTTTGAGACAAGTAGTAGAGTAGTGAAGTTATTCATTAGTGTTGGAGATAATATTAAAATCTTCCAAAACAATCCATTTTTTAAACCCATCTTCTAAATACTTGAGGTTGTCCTATAGAGAGTTCTTGAGAGATCTATTGCATTTAACATACACTACTGTCACTCTAAAGTATTTGTTTATAGCACAATGCTTGACATTAAGATGAATATATTGATCCCCGTTAGAAATAATATCAACAATATAATCTTGCTTCCACATAACCCATACTTTGTTGCTGACATTACTAGCAAAACCCTGAAATCCTAATTCTTTGAAATATATTATAGATTAGAGGAGTTGATAATAGGTTCTTGAAGGGCCATAAACTCTGATTTATCAGACCTTTAAGATATTTTAAACTATACATTGTCTCCTTGTTACCAAGACCTCAGACGTTCCAATTCAGAATAGAGATAGTCATTTAGATGAATTAAATGGTTTAACATCTCATTTGTATTGCATTAGTTTGGAAGAAATTAAACCTTTGGAATTCAATACTTTCAATTTATTTGATATTTTGTGCTCAACTTTCTTGTAATATATAATATTGTTTTTCCTAGAATCGTTTTTTCTAACCCAAGGAGAGTAAGGGAGACTACCAATAGTTTACTTCATATGAGACAGAGATTCTTGGTGAGGATCATCAAAATTAATATTGATGTGAAGCAAGGTTCCATGATCAATAGTGTTGAGGGCCTCAATAACTTTAGTGTTACCAATCCCAACAGGTAAAAGATGTTGTTCACTACTTTCAGAAATGATATCTTTAGATAATTTTGCATCATGTTCAACCATAGAAAGATAAACAAAAGCAGAGCTTTGATGATTTTCAACTTTTTGTGATTCCATAATGTTGGTTGATTCAAGCCTGGAAGATTTTCAATGGTTATTGATAATAACTTATTTGATTATAAGAGGGAGATTTTTATTGTTTGATGGGTGGGAATGAGGCTTATGGTCAGGAGAATTCTAAGTACTAAGGGAATGAGAGATTTTCTTGCATTCTTTTTCAGAATGGCCAAGGTGATAGCAATTGCTGCAGTGGTCAGGGTAAGAGTCATAAACCAAATCTTGCAAGAAACCTTCAGTTTCACCAAAGTTGATCCATAGTTTCTTAGTTAGAGGCTTTGAGACATCCAATTCAACCCAGATTCTACAAAAAATGTATCTAGTTTCATTTTTAAAAGGAACCAAATACTCAGGGGAGAGCCAATACTCTTTGCTAATTCTCTTATAGTGATTTTGTTTAACATGTATTCTGGTAGGTTAGGGACGTTGGCATAAACAGGAGTGATAGGACTTTCTAGATTAGGGTTAAAGAAAAGACTCCATTTCATAATTCTCATAGTTTTATTGTCCACAACCCATATATTATTCCGCCAAGTTATTCTTAAATCTTCTACCAAATCAAATTCGATATATATATATATATATATGTGCCTGAAATCACACTGGATAACACTTAATTCTCCCTTAAATCTGAAACTTTCCAGAAAAGACTTTACAAAATCCATACTGGGTATTTCAGTTGCAAATTTTTCAATGATGGTGTGTTTAGAAATAGCTTAAACCCTAACTTTGTCGTTATATTTAAATCTGATTATAGAATTATCAGAGTTACGAGTAACCGTAACATTATCTTGGCAGAATTCTTTAGGTTGTTTTTGAAATAAATCAGCAAATATCTTAAGAGGTTTACCATGAATCAAAGGATTCCGGATTTTCGAAGATTCTTCTTTGTGTGTTGAGATTTTGAAGGTTAGATTACTTCTTACATTAGTAATATTACCTGAATTAGAATGAAAGAAAGATTCATTCTTCAATGAAGTTGATTTGCGTTGATGCTTTATTATATGTTGTAATATGAGAATTTGGGAATCAGGAGCAGACACATATCGATTTGGTGAAATGATTTCACCTTCTTCTATCTATTCAACAAAGAGCAAGGATCTCAAGACAAAATCAAATTATCAAAAAAGAATTCTAGAATTTTAGGATATTGATTTTCTTAGAAAGATTTTTTTCTTGATATTATTGATGCAGTTTGATTCGACTAATTCCATAAATAAGAATAATATATAAAACCAAATGTATGGATTTATGATTGCACATAATTTTATTTTTTTATGATTTTTTATTGGTTCTATGATACTAATAAAGTTAAATATGTTAGAAGTGAAATAAACTGGCTAACAATATCAAAAATTTATTGCGTTCAAATTTAGTTTTTATTTTATTTTTTCAATCATGTAAAAGACGGGAAATTTGAGATCATGTTATAAAAAAGAATACATTTTTTTTATAAATAAATCATTATGTGTTATTTTATTAAAAACAATATATATTATTTATTTATTTCAGTTGACTTTATTTATTTATCAATTATTTTATTTTTAATCTTTAGATTTCAACAAATTAGATTTTTTGACGTCGTTTGTGGAAATAATCTGTTCCAACAAGATTTTATTTAAAATTTTAAAATCAAATGACATAAAAAATAACGAATAAAAAATTCATGCTCAAATTCGGACTTTTCTATCAACAACAAATAATGAGTGAGATGTGTGACATCGCATTCTAGTCTCGATGGTCCTTTCAGTCTAACTACTTGCTTTGACGGTTCCATCCACCTCACTTCTAGCTCCGACGAACCCGTTAAGAAAACTTCCAACCCTGCGAAAACCCTTCGGTTTAGCCTATGGTTCAACTTATGCAACTATTTAGCCACTAGCTCCAGCCATCTCGCACATTTTGCCTCCAGTCCTACGACTTTGAATTTGAATTTCAAACAGTTCGTGCAAGACCTACGCGCAAAGTATGACACAAACAATCACTACAATAGTCGGAAGTGAAACCGATTCCGAAGATTCCAACATAGCATCATTTGAAAAAGATAAAAAAAACATTATAGTAAGAGGAAAAACAAATAGAGAACCAAAACCCCAATGTTAAATCATTCAACCACAAAAAAGCAAGAGCCCGAGTATCAGAGCCTTCGTACAAGAGCATAAAATGAGTGTTATAATCGTGACCTGTATACAACCTACACCGCAACATGTTTCCTTTTTCCAGAGAGCTTAGATGAGAATTTAGTTGCAATCCAGAATCCTACAGCAGTAGTGTTTCCCTAAACCGAGTGTCCAGCTCCAATCCAAAACCTAGCAGAGTATCCAACTGCACTCTGGAATCCTCTAGCAGCAGCCTCGGCTCCGTTTGAGGGTCTAAATGCAATCTAGAATCATTCAGAGTACTAGGGGCCTCAGCCGAGCATCCAACTACAATGTTAAATCCTTAAAAAATAGTATGGGCCTCATCCGAGCGTTCAGCTGCAATCCGTAATCCTCAACCAACACCCTAGAGTCTCTTTGAACATTCAGTTTCAGTTTGCAGTATTGTAGAAACAACTTGGAGCTCAGTCCAACTTTCAGCAGCAACTTCAAATCTTATCAAACTTCCAACAAAAATTTGGAGTTCTTTCGAACCACCAACAACAATTTTGAGTCCATGTGATAATCTAATAGCAGCATGAAGTTTAGTCATATCCCCTAACGCCCCCTTGGAATTATTTGTAATGGAGTTCAACTAAACACAACCCATTGGAAACATTATCAAACTCAAAAGAATTGTATGAGAGCCAAATATAAGAATCCCATCTATCATGGATTTCAATCAGCAATATTTCATCATACATCTATATGATCAATGCAAACACATCCAATATATGACAGCAATCAGAGCATGACCAAGCTTACCCATTCATGCGATATAATGAAATGTAAATCATTTTTTATGACATTTTGGAGTAATGTGTGAACTTGGTTCGACACTCTACTGCCCGAAAGTATAAAAAACTACAAAATATTGGGCATGACTTTCCGCAATAATTTTACCGGATCCATGATCCTGAAGGTAAAACAAGTCTACCTCATTCGTTGTAATCAATAAAAATTTGAGATCCTCATGAAATACATCCGACAGATTATGAACGCCAAAATCAACTTCCAAGATTGTCACGATCTGGTGGGCAATTGTAGTCTAAAGGCAAAATTTATTGTCGGGGTCGCTATCAGAAGGTATAATTATACATAAAGCTTACAATTTTAGAGACATGCTTAGACAAGTTGAGATTCACTTCAAAGTGGAAGGAATTACAAGGACCTCATTGGATTAAGGTACTTTTACTCTGAATACCTGCAATTCTCTTCGTATCATAGCAATAAGACCATACGCAGCAGCGCATTTTTCAAATGAAAAATGCGATGCATCTCCCACAGCAGCGTGTTTTGGTACACGCTGGCTTAAAATGATGAATCGGGGTTCAAAAGATGAACCTCAATTCATCTTTCAAAGCCCAAATTGGAGCATGCCATTTGGCATGCTGCAGTTGTACCTTTTTTTTAGAAAAACATTTTTTAAAAGAAATGGTTGGTCAAAAAATTAAAAAAAGTATATGAACCCCGATTCATCTTTCAAAGCCCCAATTGCAGCATGTCATTTGGCATGCTGTAGTTGTACTCTTTTTTTTTCGAAA
Organism: Limnanthes douglasii subsp. nivea; assembly: GCA_036936605.1. Taxonomy (NCBI): domain Eukaryota; kingdom Viridiplantae; phylum Streptophyta; class Magnoliopsida; order Brassicales; family Limnanthaceae; genus Limnanthes; species Limnanthes douglasii. The sequence continues at coordinate 77,495,974 of JAUPFV010000003.1, read as the reverse complement.
AACGTTTTTTTTAAAGAAATGGTTGGTCAAAAAATTAAAAAAAGTATACCATTATTTTTTACTTTTTGATATCTACGAGTAGAGACTTGGTTTGTTTGATTCTGACACCGAATTTTTTTGAGTTTTTTATTTATTTAGTATTTTTAAAATGATTTTCGGAATATTTTTGTAAGTTAAAATAAAATAAAATTATACCATGATTTATAATTTCTTGAGATCTATAAATAGAGACTTGGTTTGTTTGATTCGGACAACGAAAGTTTTTAAATTTTTTTTATTAAGTATTTCCGAAACAATTTTCGGAACATTTTTGTAAGTTAAAAAAATAAATAAATTATATCATAATTTATATTTTTTTGAGATCTATAAATAGAGACTTGGTTTGTTTGATTCAGACACCGAAAGTTTTTTAGTTTTTTTATCAAATATTTTCTAAACAATTTTCGAAACATTTTAGTAAGTAACAAAAATAAAAACAATTATACCATGAATTATAGTTTTGTGAGATCTATCTATAGTTACATTTAAGAAATTTTAATCATCGGTAATTTAAGTAATAATTTGGTAAATAAAAATTAAACAAATAAATTTAGGTGATCAATATTATATTTTATTAAATTGTAAATTATTTATTCTATTAAAAATTGAAGCTTTTTCGGAAATCAAACCAATTTTATTTTTAAATTTGATTTTTAAATATACTATATATTATGTATTATATTTTTAATTATTTCAATTTTATAGTTTATATTTGTAAAGAAAATATATTATGTTAATTTATGAAAATTATTTATTTTAATATATATAATTTTAATGTAAATATATAGTAAATAATAAGAAAGATAAATAAAAATAAATGGTAGGATATTGTATGGTAGAATGATGTGGAAGAGAGAGAAATATGGTGGGGTATGCTGAAATATGAAACTTGCACGGTTGCGTCGAGTGTGAATTTTTGCAGAATTATTTGGGGATTATGTTGATGTTGCGCTGATGTGGCGCACTTTTGAGAGATGAAATATCCCCACTGCTGGGTATGGTCTAAGTGAACAAAAAATTGCAAAAGTATGATTTTTTCTATAGTTTATGAGTATTGAAAATTCTTGTACCAAATTCTGGGGATGAACTTAGTTAATTTAGTTCAATATTATTATTTTTTTATTAATATAAAAACAATATTTTTTTATTTTTTTAATCAAAAGAACAACTTTATTAGAATTGAAAGTTTTGCAAATAAAAGGGCCATAAAGAAATAAACCCCAAAATTACAAAGTGAAAAAAGGGGGCTGTAAATCTCCCGCCAAGACAAATGGAACACCAAAATTAAAATTTGAACATAATAGAATTCCAAGAGCTGCTCATAACTTCTCTTCATTACTTGAACACAAAAGAACTCCTCGATTCCAAGCACATCATAACTTCTTAGACTCTTCATCTTCATTACAATGAAGTCTCCATCTTCCACTCCAATTCAATGAATCCTCAACATCATTCCCCTAAAGCCTCATACAGCAATAGCCTGTCCTTGTCTCCACCACCTCTTAATAGCAACACCAACCAATCTGCCAAACAAAACCAAAATCCAGCAGTATCGATGCTCGCTAAGCAATATATCCTAAATTTAAGCTCTCAAGAAAAGTGATAGCTAGTAAATCAGATGGTGCATTGTGCTGCTTGCACTTAAGGGTCCATTTGGCAAGCCAATCAGCTGCCTGATTCTGGACCCTTGAAATGTGCTTAATACTCCAGAAGGCTACGACAAAAGCTAAGATTATGATCCTCAAAATCAGTTTTGGTGTTATTGGTTAACTGCTTAATAAGAAGAAGAGAATCGGTCTCGATGTCCACATGCTGCCAATTGTTCTTGAAGCAAATAGATAAGCCATGCAACATTGCTAAAGTTTCAGCTTGAAGAGGAGATACTTTACCAATCTGATTACCATGAGCTTGCAATATGTCTCCCTCACTGTTTCTGAAAAGAACACCAGACGCTGCATCACCATTGAAAGCACAATAGGCGTTAACATTCATCTTTATGCGAGGATGCACGGGAGGAATCCATCTGAGGTACTGAGGTATGCTTTTATTTTCACTAGATCGACACCCCAAGATCACACCAGCATCATGTACATTCGACCAGTGCTTGTAACTTAGACTGCCATTGACATCCACACCTTTAATAATATTAATAATGTTATCAATAGTCTATTAACACTTATGTGGACACCCTTGTGCTTAAAGGAATTTCTAGCCTTCCAAATCATCCAACATATAACTTGAGGAACAAGATTAGAAATGTGAAACCTAGTTTTTGAAAACCAAAACCAGATCTTAGAAGATGATTTATGGCGCGATTTTTTTTATTATAATTAAATAATTAAAAAGAAAATAATAATTTAAAAATATTAATGATATAACATAGTTACGGATTTGTTAGAATATATATAAAAAATGAATCTAAAAAAAGTAAAGCAAAGTAAATTAAATCTAAATTTATTATAAATTAATATTATAATAATAATATAATTTTTATTAAATAAAAATATTTTTCTCCTAAAATCTAATAATAAAATATTGTAATTTATATTCGAAACCAAATCTTCTTTTTTAGTTAAAACCATAATTACCGACGAATAAATTTAAACTAAATTATCCGCTAATTTATTTTTAAGAAAATGAAATTCTACATTTAACTTCTTCAATCTTGTTTTAATTATCTTAAGTTTTTAGTTTTTATCCTTTTTTCAATTGCAACAGTTTGCAATCTTAAATCTTTTTATTTTTTTTTCTCTCGCTTCATTAATAAATAAAAAATAATAGTTTTATTCATAATTAACTAAAATCAACAATTAAATTAGTATAAAATAATATAAAATTATCGATGAATATCATTGGATCAAAGTATCCCATACTTATTAATTTTCTAGTATGGACAAAAATAAAAATTAAAAATTAAAAATATGATCAAATATTATCCTATATATAAATTAAGATCAAATTTTTTAATTTCAAAATAACTTGATGATTCAAGTAAAAAAATTCTAACCACATATTATTGATAAAAATTTAAAGAACTTTAAAGAATTAAATTTTCATTATATGTTATATGTTTTAAGATTTTTCGATATATTTCATTAATAAACCAAGATAATATCAATTTTCTTTTTAAGGATTATCAATTATATTTTTGTCCTAATTGTTTTGTTATATATACTATATTTTTTCCTAATGAAACAGTTAAGGAATCCCAAGACAGTTGGCTTAAGTCATTAAGTGATAAAGTACTAAAAACATATAAAAAAATGATATATGTATTACATTTATATGTGTCTCATGCCATGTCTAATTAAGTTTTCTAACTAATCTATAAAGGAGTTTTAGTTCAATAACATCCATTATGAGAATTAGATGATGAAGCACCTTTCAAAATAAATTAGACTACAATACATATAAAAATATTAGATTTTAAGTATGGAGTAGTGTGTTAACAATCTGCAATATGTATTAATTTTTTGAATTTAAAAGTACTTCACAAGTTTTAATTAAACTATGAAGTCCTAAAATACATAACACACAATATTAAATTATCAAAATTTAATTTTTTGTGATATTTTTATTCAAAAATGTCCCACTACTCCATATTTAAAATCTAATATTGTCCCAAATATTAAGAACATAAAAAAAATTAAAGAACAATGGTACATGATAAATATATTTGTGGTCGAAATTTGTAGGATTGAAGTTTAAAATGTATAAACTAGTTGGTTTTGCCAAAAGATAAGTGAAACTTTCACAAAAAAAAAAGATAAGTGAAAGAAAAGATAAGTGCAAGTGTTGGAAACATAAATAAATAAAAATAAAAGCATATTGTCAACACAATAAAAAATAAAATAAAATTTAATATTTCCGAAAAAGTAAAAGTAAATATAAATATTATTTTAGATGAAAAGTATTTTTAAGAAATGAACAATACTATGAACAATGTTTTTTTTAAATGAACGATACCATGAACAGTGCAATGAACATTATTTTTTGGAAATACTATTCACCAAAAAATATCGGAAGCAAAAATAATTGAATAAAAAAACAAAAGAAAAAAATTTACATTAGGTTGCCTCCTAATCTGCGCTTCATTTTAAGTCAGTAGCTCGACCTTTTGGATCACGAAGCTGGAGCTTGGAGAGGAATTCAGATCCAATCTTTGTCAATAATCCCCTCAAAGTATGGGTTGAAACGGTGATCGTTCACATTAAAATTTATCTTTTCTAGGATGTGATACCTTTATATCTGAATAAATTTTATCTCAAATGGTCCAGACCATCTTGATTGTAGTTTTCCAAGAAAGAGTCTTAATCCTGAATTGTGGAGCAGAATTTTCTACCCCATGTAGAAGTTTCACGGAACAATATTCTTATCATGCTAGAGTTTCTACTTTTCTTTGTAGATCTTAGTGTTCTCATATGTTCCATTACAAAATTCGTCTAGCTCATTCAGCTATAACAATCGCTTCTTCCCAACAACTTTTATATCAAAATTCAATAGTTGTGTGGCCCAATATGATCGATGTCCCATCTCTATAGGGAGATGAAAAGATTTTCAATAGATAAATTTATAAAGAGGCATACCAATTGAGATCTTGAAAGAAATTCTATATGCCCATTAAGCATCGTTGAACTTCAAAGACCAATCTTTTTCCAAGAAGCACTTACTGTTTTCTCCAAGATTTTTTCAACTCTTTATATGAGACCTCCACTTGTCCCTTGGTATGAAGATGATATATAGATACATTTTGAGTAACTTTATATTTTTCTAACTGATCGTTCAGTTGACGATTGCAAAAGTGTAAACTTTCAACACTATTAATCGCTACTAGGTTCCAAATCGTGAAAAATATTTTCCTTGATAAATTTTATCATCATCCGTGCATTATTTGTAAGTAATGAAACTTATTCAACCTATTGTAATTAATTATAACTGAGATATACTTGTTGTTGAAGCATGGTGGGAATGGTCCCATGAAATTGATACCCCATACGTCGAACAACTCTACCTTTAGAATAATTTTCAATGACATCTTATTTTTGTTAAAAGTGTTTCCTATTATTTGAAATTTATCACACCTCATAACATACTTCTAAGAATATTTGAACAAAGTAGACGAAAATAAACCAGACAATAGAACATTTTCTGTTGTTTTTGTTGTGCCAAAATGAACTTCGGTTCCTAAAAAGTGACACGGACATAGTATTCCAATGTTTCTTCTTTCGGCACACACCTTATAATAGTTTGGTTTCCAATTTTCTTATATAAGTACGGAACATCCTAGTAGTATTTCTTAAGATCGCAAAATTATTTTTTTCATTTCCGATAATTCATGTCAATGTGGAATTCCTTATCAACAACATAATTTTCAATGTCTACAAACCAAGGTTCAATTTTAATTTCCGGTAACTGTTCATCATAAAAAATCTCATTTTATTGGCATATTCTCGTGAATAACATGGTTGTTTTTCTCCATATGAGATAAATGATATGATATAACATTTTATGAATGTTTTTTTATCTCGGATCTCAAAATCAAATTCCTGGAAAAGTAATATCCAACATAATAATTGTGGTTTTGGATATTTCTTTTCTAAAAGATACTTTAGTGCATCCTTGTATGTATTATTGCTTTTATACCTAATATATATGATCGAAACTTATCCAATGCAAAAACTATCGTTACGAATTCTTTCTTAGTTGTTGCATAATTAAATTACGCAACCGTAAGTACTATGCTAGCATAATATATAATATGATGAAAAACTTAAAAAAATCGTTTTCCATGTACATACCTTATTGCATAATTATTAGCATCACACATAAATTTAAATGACAAAGTCCATTCAAGAGATACAATAATAAGCGAACTGATCAGCTTAGATTTTATCCAATTAAGTGCATCTAATCACTCAACAGAAAATAAAAATTCAGCATCTTTCATCAATAAATCATAAAGAAGTTAAGAGATTTTTAAAAAATCCCTAATGAATCGCCTATAACATTATATATGGCCGAGAAAACTCCAGATTCCTTGTATGGAAACAAAAGGTGGTAATTTTTCGATGACTTCAACTTAAGCTTGATTTACCTCTATCCCGTTTTCTGAAATCTGATGTCCTAATACAATCCCGTTATGTACCATAAAATGACATTTATCCCATTTGAGATCAAGATTGGTGTCTACATATCTCTATAGCATGAGAGATATATTAGCTAAACAATTATAAAAAAATCATCAAAAACAGAAAAATCATCTATAAAACGTTTCCATGGAGTTTTCAACCATGTTTGAGAAAAAAACAGACATTATGCAATGTTAAAAAGTCACATGACATTTATACAAACCGAACGACATCCTTTTGTAAGAAAACGTTGTATATGGACATATAAAAGTAATCTTCTCATGATCCTCTCGTCTGATAGGGATTCTCTTGTACCCTGAATAGTCATCGAGGAAATAATAGAAGGCATGTACAGTTGATTGTTCCAACATTTGATCGATAAATGGGATTATAGATTGATTTATACATGTCGCGTCATTCAATCGTCTATAATCAATGCATACTCTCTAAATACTCATTGTTCTAGTAGGTACCGACTCATTTTTTTCATTCTCGATCATTGTCATCCCTCTTTTGTTTTTACTACATGTATCAGACTCACCTATGTATTGTCTGAAATATGTTATATGATTCTTGCATCCTATATTTTCAGCACCCATTTCATAATTACCTCTTATATTGGTGGATAAAATTATCTTTGAGGTTGAATAATTGACTCATAAACTTTCTTCGTTAGTATTTTGTGCTGACAGGGAGAATGATTAATTCCATTGATGTCTCCAATCGTCCATTAATGGCTTCTTTGTATTCCATCAACACCTTTAATAATTTTCTTGTATCTGTATCACTCAACAAGACATTAATAATCACAAGAAAATTATCAGGTTCATCCATAAAAATATAACGCAATTGCGAAGGTAAAGGTTTTAATTCCAATTTAGGTGCTTTAGTTTTTTTTGTGATTTCAGTCTAAAATCTAAACACTTAAAGGTTAAAATGGTAGCTTATTCAAATCAATCACAGATTCTCTTAGCTCTTCAGTTTAAATTTTCATGTAGTCTAACCAGAATTAGAAATATTTTAAAGTAGATTGAGGAAAACATTCATTCATGTAATTATCAACCAATTCATCTACCACATTAATCATATAAGCATTAGCATCATTAAAAGCTTTAAAGACTCTAATATATTAAAAATTCCACTTTCTCACTCCTTACACGTATGATTAATTTCACAGCGTCAACATCGATAATCGTTCGAGCAGTTGAAAAGGCCAACCTAATATTAATAGGACGAGTCTATCTTCTTTCATGTCTAAAATGATAGAATTTATGAGAAGGATAAACTTTTTATCATTGACCAATACTTCTTTGGTTTTTGGGTATGCAAAAGATCTATCACCTAATTGAAAAGAAATAGTTGTAGCCTTTGATGAGTCCGGAAAATTTCACCACTCACTGTAGAAACCGGAAAGGGGAAATTTGGACAAAAACCACCCATTGAACCATCCAAATTGGACAAAAGTATCAAAAGCTAATCACCTTTTGACTAAGCTAATTGCTAATCTGCTTAATAAACTAATGGGTTTTTGAACTCGACCCGGTTTCATAAGTTTAACCCGAAAGCCCATGTGACCCATAATTAAGGGTATAAATACCCAACCACTTTCATTAATAAGGGTAATGAACATTTAATACAACCAGGCAGCTCAAATTTCTCACTACAAAACACCCAAACATTAAATACGTTTGAAACACCATAAAACACATGACGAAATTACCCTCGGTCAACAATAATCCTCACCAAATTGGCGACCACAGTGAGAGGAGAAGGTGCCTGAATTTATCATTCGAAACCATCAAGAAAAGTAAGTTCGGATGAATCCGGAAGAGCAGGCAGTGCCACCAACTTTGGCAGAAGTAATGGGAGAAAATGATGAATACACAATTGAAGAGCGAGATAGATTGAAAGCTGAGATAGAAGCCTTGAGGGCTGCTAAAAGGGTAGAGATGGGATTAAAAGAAAAATCAAAAGTGTCAGTCGTTCACCACACTGACAATATTAGGGAGCATGACCCACCAGCACAAACCCATGTAAGTACTAAAAAGACTCATGCTAGCTCAAAGAAGTCTCACCGGTCCAAACCGGTGGAAAGCTCAGATTCATATTCAGAATCCTCTAGTAGTTCCTCGAACGAAGACGGAGTGGAAGAGTCCCTGTCATCCAGCAGTGATGAAATCCGTTCTAAAAAGAAGCAGAAGTTGGTTAAAAAGTATTCAAGAAAGAGGGACAGGCATGTAAGGTTGAAAAGGCATCTAGGAAAAGGGTCATCTCATGGTCACAACCATGGCCGGAGACATGTAGACCTATTGTTAATGGATCCTTTCGCCTTCTATGATGAACCATGTATCTTTGCGACTCCCAATAAAGATACTGTGTTTAGTCGTAGCCGGAATTGGAGACAATCTCCATTGTCTTCCACGATATTGTCCGGAAACCTTCCTAAGAGGTTTGACAGCACAAAGGTGGAAAAATACGATGGGAGTAAAGATCCCGATAATCATCTGGAGCAATTCAAAAAAAATTATGATGAATTTTGATGATGAATTTGATAAGTTGCTTTGTCGAGCGTTCTCCCAGTATTTTACGGGGAGTGCTCCGAAGTGGTACAATAATCTGCCACAGGGCTAGATTAGGAATTTTGATACTTTTTTGGTGGCCTTCCGGAGGCAGTTCGTTGGAAGTAAGGAAGTGAAGGGCAATGGAGACACTATTATCCATTGTGCCCAAGAGCCAAATGAATCCTTGAAAGAATATATAAGTCGCTTTGTGAACACCAAGAATGGATTAGTTGATTTCTTTGAACAAGTAGCAATAGCTTCTCTGAGGCAGGGTTTGAACCCTGGCAATTTGGCTGATTCGGTAACCAGAAAGAAGGCCATGAAGTGGGGCGGTTTACTGAATTAGATTGGGAAACAAATTAATGTAGATGAAATAAAGAAGACCAGGGTGCATAGGCAGGTGAGATCGGCCCCAGCTGCATCAAACCAGAACCAGAATCAGTCCGGGTATAAGCCTAAAGAAGCCGGACAGGGTCCCAACAGGGCCAAGTCTCAATCCCACCCAGCACCATGACTCATCAAAGGAGACACCATGACTTTTTTTACATGTCCGGACTCATTAAATTTTTTGAGTCACTTACAATATTTGGGGGAGACACCATGACTGCACCAACTGCTTCTTCGAGAAAGAGGCATGTTTATACTTTAGCTACTCAACTGGAAGGAGGCATGACTTCCTATCAATCTCAAATTCCTTTCTCTTTCATTGTTTTCGATGAAGATGATTTGAGGGACATAGTTGGTCCCCATGAAGATGTTGTGGTAATAGGAGCATCCATTGGGGGCAATGACATCAGATGAATTTTGGTAGACATCGGTAGTTTAGCCAATATCCTCTTTTTGACTTCCTACAAACAAATGAAGAATCCAGCAGTGCTTCAGTGTTCGAACATGTCAATTGTGGGTTTCACTGGAAGCTCAGCAGATGTGATCGGGGAGAAAGAGGAGAAGGTTTTGTTGGGCAAAGGCCCTTTTAAGAAGATGGTTAGAGTACTTTTTATTGTGGTGGATTATCCCACTTGTTACAATGCCATTTTGGGAAGGTCTTGGGTTTTCAGGATGCATGTTGTGGCTTCGACAGTCCACCAGTGTTTAAAATACGATGTGCAAGGACAAGTGGGAGTAGTCTAAAGTAGTCAAAACATAGCAAGGGAGTGTTATGCAACAGCACTGGCCCCTCAAACTTTGGGGCAGCTTAGATCAGTGAAGATTAGCAGTTGGAGGGGCCGTCTGGGGGAGAGGGTAAAATTGATGACCCCAAAGAGACCCCTTTTGTTTTAATACCAATTGAAGAGATTGAAACTCACGCTGTGGCTGAAGGAAGAAATGTCAAGATCGGATCTAAGATGATATCGGAACTAAAAAGTAAAATGTTGTCTTTTTTAACAAACCATCAGCATGTTTCTGCTTGGTGCAATGCTGATGTGACCAGAGTGCCTGCAAGTATCATATCACACCAGCTATCCATCCGAAGAGATATAGCACCTGTTGTATAAAAGAGGAGAGCTTTTTCTTAGGAGAAAGTTGATGTCATAGTTCAAGAGGTCGACCGACTTACTAATATGGGGCACATAAAGGAATCCCAGTACCCTTTATGGACAGCCAATCCGGTGTTAGTAAAAAATAAAAATGGGAAGTGGCGAATGTGCATTGACTTTACAGACCTTAATAGGGCTTGCCCAAAAGACCTATTTCCGGTCCCTCGGATTGATCAGTTGGTGGACTCCACGTCTGGGAACAAGTTGTTGTCCTTTATGGATACCTTCTCCGGGTATAATTAGATTCAAGTGGATCCAAAGGATCAAGAACACACTACTTTTGTTAATGATAGGGGCCTTCATTGTTATAAGGTGATGCCATTTGGGTTGAAGAATGCTGGGGCTACTTATCAGAGGTTGGTGAACAAAGCCTTTGCTAATCAAATTGGAAGAAACATGGAAGTATACATTGATGATATGATGGTAAAGAGTCCGGAAAAAGAACTACAATTGACGGATCTGCAAGAAACTTTTACCAACTTAATGAAAGTAAATTTAAAGTTGAATCCAGAAAAGTGTATCTTCGGAGTGCAGTCCGAGAAGTTCTTGGGGTATGTGATAAGTGAGAAAGGGATATAGCCTGATCCAGACCAGCTTAGTGCTTTATTGCAGATGGAGCCTCCTCAAAATATTAAAGAAGTGCAAAGATTGACAGGGAGGTTAGCTACTCTAAACCGTTTTATCTCAAGGTCTTCGGATAGGTGTGCCCCGTTTTTTCAAACTTTAAAAGGTGCAAAAGAATTTAACTGGTCTCAACGATGTGACCAGGCTTTTGATGAAATTAAAAAGCACTTATCCTCCCCTAAAACCTTATTTAAATCTGTTGATGGAGAGACACTATACCTATATTTAGCAATTTCTGATTGTGCCCTAAGTGCGGTGCTAGTTAGAGAAGTAGACAATTATCCTCGTCTGGTGTACTACATCAGCAAAAGCATGTTGGATGCTGGAAAGAGATATTTGAAGCTTGAAAAGCTAGCACTGGCATTAGTAATTGGTGCTAGAAAGATGAGGCCTTACTTTCAGTCTCATTCTATTATTTTCCGGACATCTTTTCCCTTGAAAAATGTTCTTCAAAAGGCGGACATATCAAGCAGAATGACCAAATGGTCAGTGGAGTTGGGTGACTATGATATTGATTTTTCCCCTCGAACTGCAGTCATGGCTCAGTCTGTTGCTGACTTCCTAGTTAAATTTCATTCGGACAGAGATACTAAGCAAGCATCAGGTGAAAAGACTAAGAAAGTGTGGGTTGTCCGGACTGATGATGGATCAAGTACCATGGGATGTGGTGCTGGGATATGTTTAACCTCTCCGTATGGTGACAAAATGTATCGGGCTATATGTTTTGCTTTCAGAGCTTCCAATAATGGGTCTGAATATGAAGCTGTCAAAACCGGTTTAAAGTTAGCCTTAATTTGTAGAGCCAAAAGATTCAAGTTAATGAGCGATTCTCAGCTATTTATCCATCATGCACAAGGTCAATCTGAGGCCAAAAAAGAGCAACTCATTAAATATTTGTTCATTCTTAAATAAGTGGCACTTAACTTCAAAGATATCACCTATGAGCATATACCCCGAACTAGAAAATACTCTAGAAGACTCCTTGGAAACCATAGCATATTCTGAGTCCTACCCATGGATTCACGTGCAGGAATGCCCATCCATTCACCTCAATCAGAGCAAGGAGGAGGAGGAAAGTTTAAACATACAAGTAAGTCAGCCTCAGAATTAAAGGTGTCCTCTCTTTCAATATATCTCAGATGGTATCTTGCCTCCGGAGACAGTAATGGCAAGGAAAGTAAAGTATAAGGCTCGTGGATTTGTAATCCTAAGAGACATTCTTTACAAGAAGTCTTTTTAGAAAACCTCTATTGCAATGTTTGGGGATTGAAGAGTCCCAAGTGGTGCTGTCTGAACTACATGATGGTGAGGGATCAGCACACTGTGGTTATAGAGCTTTAACTAGAAGAGTCTTGTTGGCCGGATACTACTGGCCCTCTATAATGAAAGATTCCAAGGAATTGATAAAGAAGTGTGATCCATGCCAAAGATACAGTAATGATATTCATATCCCAGTTGTCCCTTTAGAGTCAATTTCTGAGCCAATACCTTTTGCTCGTTAGGGGCTGGATCTAGTGGGACATCTACATGTGGCGTCCGGGGGATGCAGAACAATCATAGTTGCCATCGATTATTTCTCAAAGTGGATGGAAGCAGCCCCATTGGCAGGAACTACTTCAAAAGTTGTCATAAAATTTATCTTATCCAATATTTGCTGCAGGTTTGGGGTTCCACAAAAGATAACCACAGACAATGGCCCATAATTCGATAATAAGGATATGGAGAGCTTCTGTGCCTCTAGAGGCATTCAGCATTGCTTTTCTTCTCCTTTCCACCCACAGGCAAATGGTCAGGTTGAAGTGGCAAACAGAACCATTTTGTCCGATCTTAAAAAGAATTTAGAAGGGGCTGCTGGAAAGTGGCCAAGTTATCTACAAGAAGTACTATGGGTCTACCGGACTACTCCTGGGGCTGCTACACAGGAACCTCCATTTGTCTTGGTATATGGTATGGATGCAATAGCTTCTATAGAAGAAAATCTTCCTTTATTCAGGGTCCACAATTTTTCCGAACAGACTAATGAAGGGGCAGTCAGAAGTTAACTTGACCTGATAGAAGAAAAAAGGGTTAAGGCTCATCTTAGAGCCACACACTATCAGGGTTTGATGAGAAGCAGGTTTGCTTCCAAAGTCAGAAGGAGGGATTTTCAACCAGGGGATAAAGTGTTGAGAAAAGTCATCCTACATACTAAGGAGAAGCAGTTCGGCAAGCTAGCTCCAACTTGGGAATGACCTTATGTGGTCAGTGAAAAGCTTAAGCCTAGCACATACAGGCTTCAAGATAAAGATGGAAGGACCCGAAATCACCCCTGGAACATTGAACACCTCTGGTTGTATCTAGAATGAAATTATGTAAATATTTACTTGTTTAAAGTCCATATAAATATTAGGGGGCATACTCTTTCCTACCCTGGTGGCGCGGGGAGGTTTTAATGAGGTATCTGGGCTTTTTAATGAAATTCGATGCCTTCTTAAAAAATTCGGAGTGTTTCGATTGATGGATTCTTTGAATTTTTTTAAAGTATCACTGGTAGACCGGATTGAATTGGTAGAATAATGACCATTTAAACATTTGTCATCGGCGAATTCAAACACCCTCACCTTAAAATTCTTGTAAAATAACTAAGGGCTATTTAAACGTTAGCCATCAAAATTAGGTAACTATAAGACAATGCAAGAATTGTGTAAGATAAAATTGCTCGGCTAACACCGGGGAGTGATATTAAAATATGTAAAGTTCATTGGCCATCCAAGGACTTTGAAGTTTTAAAAGAAAGGGTTTATCCGAACAAGAGCCGGACACGGTTACAAAAATGCCTTGGCCATCCAAGGACTTTAGTCTAACACAAAAATTAAAGGAAAATAAAAGATGGTTAAAACTTCAAGGCTGAGCTGCCTTAGTAGGTCCAGCCTCATTTGGTTTCTTCTTGGGGTCTTTAGGTTCCTCAGTGGGGCTCTCTTCGGTCTCTTCATATTCATCGGTAGTATCATCCCAACCACTGGAGTAGCAGTGCTTATCACCATGGCGAGGAAGGTCTTCGTATTCCACAAATCGCCATAAATCTCCTAGTGTCCTCTTCGGAATATTTTTATGAAAGAGCAAGACCATGTCCGATTTGACTTCAGCATACCTTTCCTCTTAGGAATCTATCACCTTGTTGGTGTATGCATCGATCCTGGCTTGGATTGTCTTCTCCTGCTCCTTTATCAAGCCATCTTTCTCTTGGTTAAACCTAGACACAGCATCTTCGAGCGAAATTTTGTCGTTGGTTAGGGTCTGAATGACGTTGTCTTTGGCCTTCACCTCCTCTTTTAAAGTGGAAATATCCTTCTCCAAGCCAGAACACTTGGATTGGAGTTCTTTGTTAACCCCCTCCGAAGTGGCCAACTTGGTGGCAAAATCCTCTTTCCCCTTCTTCAACTCCTCGATCTCTCTCCTTAGTGCCTCAACATTTTGGTTGGCAGTAAGGAGGTCGTTAAACAAGCTCTCTTTATCTGAGTTGAGTGCGTTGATTAGGGCTGATTGATTTCGCACTTTCCTCTCCAAGTTGAGCACCAGTTGAATATTTCTCAACAAGGAGTGGGTCACCATGTCTTTCTCTCCTGAAACAGAAAAAGACTTACCATTGAAAGTGACAATGTTCGAAGAGCTTGGGGGGAGGTAAGGGCCAGCAAAGTCGTCCTTCTCAAGGTCTCCAAAGTAAAGGCCAATCCCTTGAAGGCCACTGATGTCTACTCCATCAATGTTAATATCCCCTCCGACACCCTCTCCGGTGTGAAAGTCACATGGGATTTGCTCTGCCTGTGTTGGATATGTTGGGTCGACCGGAGGAAGAGACTCTGAAGGCCGGAGACCAACTTTATCTCCCTTGGAGGTTTGCTTCTTCTTGGCTTCCCTATCTCCACCTTTTACTCCCCGTTTTTTGTCTTTCTTGGGAGCCTTTGGGGGTTTTGGAAGTCCAACTCCCTCTTTGGTACTCTCATTTTCCACATCTTGAAGCAGAACAGCATCAATCCCTCCTTGGTCCTGCACCTCCTGATTTGCTGGGATATTCTCCTCAACACCACCTTAGTTGACCTCAGATACATCTGGTTTTTTCTTGCCTTTCTTTCCCTTCATTTTACTTGGGGCTTTAGCTCTGCCCGACATGGACAGCTTCCCATCCTTAGCATCTGTCCTCTGTAAAATGACACCCGGAGGAGGCGGTGTGGTTAATTCCTCCCAAGATAAGTCTCTCCGGCCGGTTGTGTTCCAGAGATGGGATCTCACCAGATTTCCAGCAGTAAAGCAATTGTGGAAGCGATTTCCCCATTTGTCAGTAGCCCAAGCATTCAGTTTGGCACAAGTAGTCTGTCCCTCCTCCAAGTAGTTGGTGAACTCCTTCGGCAGCACTACCAAAAGAAGAAAATATATATTTAAGTAAACATACTTTTTATAAGAAAGGAAAAACTAACATGGTGAAATATTTACCTGTGTTTTTCCATCTATTGGTAAGCATGCTTGGGTTGTCACCAGCCTTAATCTTCTTCCCATTCTCCCAAGCATCACTGATGAACACGAATTGGGTCTTCCAATTCTTCTCCGATTCAAGCAGGTCATCCACCACTTTGTAATTGTCGCCCGTGTTGAAATGATAGAAGGGGATGATGTGGTTCTTGCAAAGGCTGGCCACAGTAGCAAATTGCTCCATCGGAAGCGGGATTCCGGAGAGCCTGGAGGCCATGATGCATGCCATGAGAGTGAACCAAGCATTGGGACTCAGTTGGCTTGGGCAGAGCTTTATCAGATGGAAATATCTGACGATCTCTGGGTCCAAGGGAAATCTAAGCCCCTCGTTGAAGAACTCTGTGTAGAAGACTATCTCACTTAGCTTACAATCCATTGGCTCCTCCGGATCGACCGCTATCCTCACTTTAACAGATTTTGGGATCCATCACTTTGTCCGGATCCGGCCTAGTTCAGCAGTATGAATGAAAGCGTAGTTAATGTTCTGCATGGCTAGCAGATACTTCACACTCACCTTGTGAAAGCAAGGTCTCACTCTACCTTCAAGGGACTCCGGTAGGTCCGGATGTTTTAAACACAACTTTTCTTTACCCTTGCTTTTCTTAACAATGGCAGTCTCCCCCGTTTGCCCGGAGACGTCAGTCTCAAAAGGGGCATCTTCAACACTGTCCTCCATCACATCTTCCATCACCATGGAAGGGTTGTCAGTTATCTTTGATGGAGGAGTGCTGGTAGTCGGCTCACTGGGCTGTCCGGATGGTTAAGCATCGCTTTCCCTTTGTGGTCTGATGTCCGTCTGGGGCTCGGATCCGGAGGATTCATTTGGAATGCTTGTTCTGGTAGCCTCCAGACCAGACGACTTATCCTTAGGAACTTTGATGGGTGCCTCTGACCCTGTAGCTTTGTCCTTGGCCCCAGACGTAGAGGGCCCTGATTTCGGAGACTTAGACTGCGGAGCAACAGCCTGGCCTTTTAACAAGCGGCCTCTTCGTCGAAGCGTTAGCTTTTCTGGGGAGTTAGCGTCTAATCCCATGGCTATGAATGGAGAGGGTCTCTTTGTGCTTGTAACAACCTTTTCCCGTTCGACAGTAGGTTGTGACTCCTGAACCGATGAGCCTGAGACGATTGGTGAAAGACTAGTTTAAAATAACCTTCTAGGTTTGGAGCTTCTGGAAGAAGAGGAACCTCGATCAGGCTCTGAGCTTGGTGTTTCAGATTTTTCGATTGGAGAAACTAGAAGGCCTGCAGCAATGCGCCTTTCTCGTTCGACTCTTTGTACTTTCTCTACCTCCGAAAGATTAAGCTACCCACCTTTTACAAGTGGGTTTCTTGCTATAAACATAAACTTACACCAAAAAGGGTTTTGAAAAGAGAGATGAAAGCTTTGAAGAAAAGGAGTGAAAAAGTGATGAAGATGGTAAAACAGTGAAAAATGAGATAATTTATACTGAAGAAACAAAAAGATACCCAGAAACCTTGGAGAATATAAAAAGATGAAAGTAATGATTAAAGACGGCACTGATGTCACAAGCATTAATTGAAGAGGTTACTTTTTGGGATTAGTGGGAGCGTCGTTCTAGGAGAAAAATGGCTGGTGAGGCGAATCAGAAGGAGACACGTGTCCCACGATCCATGGCAAAACCTTTGAACTTCTTAAGAGTTTTTCAGTCCGGATAAGTCCTTTACTGAATTCTAAAACCTTCCGGAAAACGTCACAAGTGCCCAAAGGCCATTTTTTAGGTCTTGTCTAAGGCATTCGAACAAAACCTAAAAAAAAGGACTACTGATGAGTCCGGAAAATTTTACCACTCACTGTAGAAACCGGACACGGGAAATTCGGACAAAAACCACCCATTGAACCATCCGAACTGGACAATATTATTAAAATCTAATCACCTTTTGACTAAGCTAATTGCTAATCTGCTTAATAAACTAATGAGTTTTTGAACTCGACCCGATTTCATAAGTTTAACCCGAAAGCCTATATGGCCCATAATTAAAGGTATAAATACCCAACCACTTTCATTAATGAAGGTAATGAACATTTAATACAACCAAGCACCTAAAATCTCTCACTACAAAACACCCAAACATTAAATACCTTTGAAACACGTGACGAAATTACCCTCAGTCAACAATAATCCTCACCAGCCTTAATCATTCATATCCATGATTTCCTATAGATAGAGATGTATTAAGTTGGTACTAGCACCTAAGTCACACAAACATATATCAAATACTAAATTACTAATTCTACGTTGAATAATAAAACTCCATGGATCTGGTAGCTTGAGCAGTAATTTATTCTGAATTAGTGTGCTGTATTTCTTTGCCAATGTAATTCTCTTGAAATCCTTGAATTTTCTTTTGTACTAAAAGGTATCTTTGAAGAATTTCGCGTATCTCGGTATTTACTCCACCAAAATCTATAGAAGTAATGTCTAAGCTGTAAAATAATTTAAGGAATTGAGAAAATTAATTTTTTGAGTTTGATTCTTTCTTTCTGCTTGGGTAGAAAATTCGTAGTGCATATTTTTAAATTGGATATGGATTTTGGGCTGAACTTTTAATTTAGTTAGGATCAACGGTGTCATTACTATGTAGATTTTGAGATCAGAGAGTGAACCCTCTTGTACGTCGTCCTTGCTATCAGACCTGCAAGAAAGATCAGATAATGAGTTGCTACTATCAGGCTTCTTGTTGCCGCGTCCATGTTCATTGTTGCGTCAAGGTATGCTGCTTTCACATACAAGACCTACAATCTTTCTGAAACTATCAGGTACAAACATGTATGTTATTTACAGGTAACGTCATACTGTTGTTAGCTAACCAGTTGATGCTGTGATCCGGTACCCAGTTGCATATAAGACCTTTGCTGCTATATGTAGGTAACCAGTTGACGTTACGATCAGGTAATGCAATAATGTCAAGCTTGCTGCTGCGATAATGTGTTGCACCAAGACCATGGCTGCTATTTTCCGGTAATGTTATGTTGTCAGGTCCAGAATGTCAAAAATATCTCCACCAACTAATGTGATATTGTCCGCTTTGGGCGATTAGTCCTGCACGGTTTTGCTCTTGGTTCACTCCCAAAAGGCCTCACATTAGTTGAGATATTTCATTCACTTATATATTGTAAGTACTTGTTCAGTCTAAGCGATGTGGGATAAAGGATCAAGTTTTACTGACTCCTAACACTCTCCGTTAAACTTGATCCGTGGAATTCATTCCGCCTCACTCAAGACACTCATCTCATCGCATCACTTAGAACGTAGGTTTCAACCTCACTCTGATACCATGTCAGAAATATCTTCACCAAGTAATGTGATATTGTCCGCTTTGGGCGATTAGTCCCGCACAGAACTTGTAATATTATCAAACTTGATGCGATAAAGACCCTTGCTGTTTTCTGGGCTGTCAGGTGCGTCATCTTTGTTGCTGCGTCCAGGTATGTTACTATCAGTTAAAAGGTATGTTGATGTGATCAGGTATTGCGATCATGAATGAATTCATGTCATTTGCCCGTGATTTGCAGGTATTTTTGCTGGTACTTTATACATGTCTGTTTTTGCGTCCATGTTCGTTGTTGATCCGTTCTGGACTTGCAATATCGTCAAACAAACTGTTGTTACTTAAAACTTGATTTCAATTACTTACATGTTCACTGTAATTATAGAAAATATCATTCTCTTTGATGTATCTTTTTCCTCGTTATCACCGTAATTGCATTACTTTGTTTATGGGTTATTTTATTTGTTATTGCGCCAAGTTCCTTATATTCTAGATGCTTATTAATTTAGTTATTGTAATTGACCCTTTATTCTTTAGTTTTGCAT
Organism: Limnanthes douglasii subsp. nivea; assembly: GCA_036936605.1. NCBI lineage: Eukaryota > Viridiplantae > Streptophyta > Magnoliopsida > Brassicales > Limnanthaceae > Limnanthes > Limnanthes douglasii. The sequence goes on along the minus strand of JAUPFV010000003.1, from coordinate 77,476,742 downwards.
CGTGAATCTGAACTGGCACTTTGATATTTTTCATGCTCGATTTGTTCTTCTCAAAACGTGTTGCAAATTATTCAAAAATTTTGTTAACAAAAAAAGTGGCTTTCTTCTCCAATATCTCAAAGTCCTCATGTTTTTAAATTTATTTGTTGTTCTTCCAAGACAAGTTTGGATTTTGCCTTCTATTTCGTTGGTAATTACTATAAACATGAGGTTTAGACCATTGTTGGAAGTTACTTACATAATTGATATACATCTTTAAATTCTGTGAATTGAAATGATAAGCATTGACGTCTCATATTGCAACCGAATTCATTTTCCATTAGTTTATCTGCTACTCAGCATCGCTATCTTTGATTGCATGAGAGTCTATTTTGTACCGCATACATTTCAAACTTCTTGTTTTTTGTCAAATGCGTAGCTTTGGATAAACAACAACTCCAATAATGTGTATGTTTCATCAATCATCAGTTTATTATTATCTAATAATATATTTTAAAACGTTTGAACTATTATCCATGTTCGTAACGCATAATCAAAATATGTGTACAACTATTACTTTTATCATTCCATAAATCATAAAATAACTAATTATATCTTCGTCGAACGGAATTGTAAAATAGTGATTGACGCCAAACCTTAACCTTTTATTTTATCGCGGACAATAAAACCATTTAACTCCGACCACCTTCATAAATATTATTTCTTAACGTTTATATTATGTTTTCTAGTTACATTTTTTCGTATACCTATTATGTTCCGACTTTAACTATTTTTCCCTATTATCAAAAATAGGTAGACGGATGGATTTGCAGTTAATGCCAAAATGTTTACTTGACAATTTCTATATATATATATATATATATATAATTCTGCTTTTCTATTAAAAGAAGTTTTTGGTATAATAAAAAGAACCGTAATAAAAAATATCTTACCGTCGTATAATTTTAATGAAACAATATTGATGTTTTTAAAGAGAGAAAAGTACCTGAAAATACCCACTCAACTATCTTATTACCCGGCACTACCCAAATTTGACATAGTGTTACTTAATACCTAGACTAATAAATTAGAGAAAAATACCCTTCCACTATATATACCTATTTTTCAGTTCCAACCCACTTTTTACACCTTCCTATCACCCTAAACAAACACAAAAGTCTAATTTTAGAAACCACCAGAAAACCGTTCGACTTCGTGATACTCTCTCTCTCTCTCTCTCAAACCCAAAAACCCTACAGCTTCTCACTGTTCGCACCTTCGACACTATCGCACCGGTCAGCGTATTTTACTCACTCCAACTACACACCTTTTGTTCGACAAAGTTGTCGTGAAGTCGTCTCTGAAAGCTTCAATCTCGTTCTCCGACCGGTGAAATTTAACAGGTATGCATTATCGTGGAAAGTGTACTTTTTTTGCGTTTTTGACGAATTTGAACCACTTTTTTCTGTTAATTCACGATAGGCGTTGCTTTTTATACTGGAATGAAGTATCTACTGACGATAGTTGCTCAGTTTCTGGGTTTATCGTCGAAGGCAGGGTAGAAGTTTAGTTGCATGTAATGCTAATACTTTCCTGAGAAATATTATGTATGTTAGATGTGCATTAGGTAGTTCATTGTTGATTTTGGTAGTTGTTCAATAATTCCCAGATCCCTGCAACGTGCATGTAAAAAGTGGAACAGTTCGCATCCTGATCACCCATTATGCAAGCAATTCGCAGCTCAATTATATGTTTATGTCGTTTATTTACAAACAATTCGCAGCCAAGGCTGCGAATTGTCTGTCAAAACAATATTCATATATATGCAATTCGCAGCTTGTCATGCGAATTGTGTGTGACATGTTAAGCAGCTTGTGATGCGAATTATTTGTGACACTCCAACTGATTTGTGTTTGTACAGAAAGTATGACAACAAAACCTAGCTACTACAGATCAGGGTTGGTGAGCCTTCTGAAGATACTCAAAGACATGCGTATTACAAGAGCCCACATTGAAGCTGCAAGAAACACACCCTTCTACACACTTCTGAAAACGGCTTTCCAAATCCGTAATGAGGCAGAGCTACCAAAGAAAAAATTCTACCAAATCATTCAGTATATCATCGAGCAATTCTCTGTGGATAGAGACGCCTTTAGGATTGGCAACAAGTATGTAAAGCTAACTGAAAACGATGTGAAGATCATATTCGGGTTGAGGCATGGCACCGAGAAAATGCGGTTAACAAAAACCAGAGCTTTTCACATCAAATATGCACCCGGCGAGGAGGACGAATCAAGGATGATGAAGAAATACTTCATGGGTAAAACTGGCAGGAAAGTAGCAGCTAGTAATACCAAAACAATAACAAATGCCATTATAAAGGTACGTCTAAAATGGACTTCATCTTTATAAAGCAAGATTCTGTACATTTCTAACATAGCATGTTGTCATTGGTTTTACAGGAGGGTATACAGATGGCCATAAACGAAGGAGGGGAGCATGAGTTGGAAGACGTTGCGAGGCTGTTGATACTGTTTTTGTGCTCCACACTATTCTAATCCGTATCTAGAGATATCCTGGGTTGGAGCACGGTTTATTACGTTGAAGACCTCAGCAAAATAAACAATTATGACTGGGCTGGATCAATATTGTACAAGCTTTGACAGTCTATCAGGAGTTTCTTAGCAATAGAAAGAGCTGATAAAGTCGTCGGCTGCGTCGCCCTTGTAATTGTAAGATTGATCTATTCAGTATAAAAATTAGTTATGTACAGAGCATCTTGTTGATAAAACTTGTCCCCATGCAGCCCTTCATCATGGAGCACACAACAATCGGCCACGAGGTAGCGAAGCCAGCCTCGATACCAAGGTTTTTCAAATGGTTGGGATTAGAGTGCCAAGCATCAACCATGACATATCTTCTTAGAACACCCTCGCTGGATAATAACCAGGTATAAGCTTTATATATGTATTGAACTTGGGGTGCAAACAGTTCGCAGCAGATCATGCGTTTTGCTTAGAAAAATGTATCAATCATTTCGCAACCTGATATGAATTTTACTTCGCAGCTTCTTTCCCACACAGTTCGCATCATATAGTTTTACAAACATTTCGCAGCTCTGCATGCATCAATCATTTTTGCAGCCTGACATAAATACTTAGTTCGCAGCATATGGTTTACACATAGTTCGCAGCATATGGTTTACACATAGTTCGCAGCATATTGTCCCATACACATTTCGCAACTCAGCATGCGAATTCTTTGCAACTCTAACATGATTAAAATCACACATTTCGCATCATATGATGCGAACTGTTTCTAAAAAACAATTTGTTTGTCTACACCCTCATACTTTCCAAACAATTTATTTACTTACATGTGCCTCTGTTGGTAGGTTTTAGAAGGTCCATTACGTCTTACCGAGGCTGAAAGTGAAGCTTTCGGAGAACAAGAAGATAGTGAAGATGCAGAAACCTTTTCTACTTCACCGGAAGAAAGACCAAGGAAGAGGACGAAAAGCACAGCATCAAAACCAAGACAAAGGAGACAAGCATCACAGAAAGTAATGAATAAGGTGATGTCTCCCAGACCCGAACAACCAACACCACCCGAGCCAACGATTCCACCACCAAGAATCCCCAAGCAAACGATTCCACCACAACCAAAAGGCAAATCCAGGCAGGAGCCCGATGACGACGACACAACCAGTATGAGTGAAACAATCGGTGATTATGTACTCAAACGCAGAGGTCCTAATCCCGAAATTTCTGCAATTGTTGCTGAATCAAAGCGTTTGAAGACATACGCCGAGAAGAACAAGTACGAGAGAAATATAGAAAACAGGCCAGAGAAGTAAGTATTACTTGAGCCTTAAATAATCTCTACAATCAGCACTTAATATGTTTATAAAACGTTTGCTATTATTTTTCTAGCTGAAAATATTGAAACGCAAGATAGCGGAACTTGAAGCACAACAACTCCACAATGCTATCTCTCAGCCAATTTGCCAGATTGAAAGCCCAATAGCTGAGCAGGTACCAGCATTTACAGACAGAGAAGAATCCACTGATCAGCAAGCACACGTGTCTAATGCTGATGGAGTACTGCCAAAAGAAAGGGACGATGATGTCAACCATTCACCCATACCTGTACAATCTGCAGAGATAGACATCATGGAGCCACAGACAGAGAAAGAAAGACACGAGTCTCCTCCGAATGACCCAAAGGAGATAGATAATGTAAGTGGATGATATGATGTTATCAAACAAATATCAGGACTCTTGTGTAATCCTGTCCAAGCATTTCGCAGCTTAAGCTGCGAATTGTGTATTCAAAAAATGGATTGGTTATTACACAATTCGCATGCTGAGCTGCAAATTATTTGGGGTGGACAAAACAAATATCAGGTCAGCATGCGAATCGTTCGCAACAATGATTATAGTATGCTTAACCCTTCCACCCTTTTGTTTTTTTGGAATTTTGTATGAAACAGGAGACCGAAAGACAACAACAAGAACAACAACAACAACAGCAACAAGAACAACAGCAACAAGAACAACAGCAAGAACACCAACAGCAAGAACAAGAAGAACAACAACAACAACACCAACAGCAAGAACATCAACAGCAAGAACAAGAAGAACACCACCAGCAACAACAACACCAACAGCAACAACAAGAAGAACACCACCAGCAACAACACCAGCACCAACAGCAACAACACCACCAGCAACAACACCAGCAGCCACAAGTTCAACACGAAGACCGGCAACAAGAACAACAACAAGAACAACAACGAGAGCAACAAGGACAACAAGAACAACAACAGCAGTAACAGATAACCTTGGCAAAGAGAGAAAGGCTAACGCAAGAGATAGCACCTCAAGAGTCAGAACCTGTCTATCCCGGTGAGAAGACGGAACTACTCAGCCAGGAAGGACCATCCTTAGAAGACAACACCACTTCTTCAGTGGAACCTCAAAGACCAACGGTGCTGTCAACAAATTCAGAATTGTTAAGCCAACGTGAAACTGTAGGCTCGGTAACAAATCAACTGCAAGCTCCAGAGTCCCACGATAACACAGTATGTTTACCCGATGCTTTTGTTGATGGTATTTACACTCAAGTTTCACAGACATTTTTAAATGAAATTGATAATGTATATTACGATTCTATAATACAACAGTCTTTGGATAACATGTCGGAGGATGACTTTAATGATTTCTGCCGACACGATCCAGATCCTATACCGAACAAGTCAACGGCATTGGTTGTCGCTGACCGTGCGGTAAGGCCTACTTATAATGATTTCGCATCATAACATGAGATTTGTGTTAGCAAACTGATTGGGGTATTACAAACAAATATCAGGGTATTATGCGAACTGTTCAGTGGAACCTCAAACAGTTCGCATCCTACCCTGATAGATACTATGAAATTTATTCAACTGGAACCAAACAGTTTGCATGTTAGCATGCGAACTGTTTGGAGTCGTTGCAATTATAATTACTGACATCCTTCTACTTTTGATTTTTGTTATTTACTAGGCTCGAGCCCAGTAAAGAGATAGAGGAGCCAAGTTTTACTCTACTGACACAAACACAGCCTCAAGTGGCAGAGGAAGAGGAAGAGTTCGTTATAACAATACGGGAACCGCCAAAAGTAGAATACAGCGACTGGCCAAAGAAAACAAAAGTAACTGACTGTATCGATCTGGCAGAATACCACAAAATACAGTTAGTTAAAGCCTACAAGAGCGACACCCCTGATCCAGTGGTATGGCAGTTACCAGAGTCCAAGTTTACATACGAAATCAGAGTGCAAGCGAGTGATGTCATGGCACTACCTTTAGAACTGGAGCTGGACGTAAAGGTATCCAATTGTCAACCAATTCTATTTTCAATGTTTCAAATATGTCTTGTATATTTAACATAAATCTACAACTCCTTTGTTAGGTTATCGATGCTTGGATTCAAAAGATGCTTGAAGAAGCAGACTTCAAAGTTCAATGCACTAAAGCTAAAGGAGAGTATCATGACGCCGTATGGATTTCGGGCATGACTGCGGTAAGTTTAGCTCAGGTAAATTAAATAAAGTTTTCAGAAAATATTCTCATTTTAATATACTCTTGCTTGGATGCAGCATCAAATAAAAGCAGGCTGGCAAGTAGAAAATTTGGTGGACATGGCTTTTAGAATGGGGCGCAAAGATGCCAACATCATCATGGTTCCAGTATGCACCGAGATGAAAGACACCGTAAACCACTGGACGTTGCTCGTCATTGACATCGACGCCAGGACAATTTCAAACTACAATCCGCTTCTGCCTAAGCTGAAAGCTATAGACTACACCACAAGGACACCTGCACTACTGGTAAATATTCCAAACTATACACTTAAATTTAAACACATTTTAAGTACGCATGCTGCGAACTGTGATCGGGATATGCTGCGAATTGTAAGTAAATCAATTGCGTTTCGCAACCTATCCATAACTCAATTCGCAGCATATGATGCGAATTATGTTGAACGGGGCATTTCAACAAAAAAATGGGTTGCATATCAAATAATTCGCAGCTTAAGCTGCGAATCGTGTGACATGTCCATGTTGGATTTGTTGTCATACAATTCGCAACCTAAGGTGCGAATTGTATGGCACCAACTGTTGTTGTTTTGTGCTTATTCCTAACACTAATTATTATACAGAGATCAAATATTTATTGGATAGAGGATTCCTACCTAAATATACTACAGGGTGGAAGGTGAAAGTTGAAAGAGGTATCCCATAACAAAGGCGAGGCACCCTGGACTGTGGTATCTTTGTCTGCAAATATGCAAGAGATATTATCGAGCATGGATCAGTGCAGAAAAAATACGATGCAGATATGGTAACTGCCTTCAGAGCAGAAATGTTTTATTACTTTTTAAATGACAAAGACCGCATCGCATATGGCTTATTCAATTTAAAACACTATGCTTTTGCTTGTAAATACATCGGTTGTAATTTTTAGTTTGTTGTGCATACATAAACAAATTCCATTTTCAGAAATGTGAATATTCCTTAGCTTATAGTTCACATCATAACCTGATCTATAAGGGTTGATTAATATTTGATTAATTCCAACCAAATAATTCGCAGCAAATCCATGGTATGTATGAACAGTTCGCAGCCTAACCTGATAGATACTTATTTATCAGTAAATAATCCGCAGCCTAACTTATCAGCAAATAGTTCGCAGCCTAACCTGATAGATGCGTACTTATCACTACACAAACAGTTCGCACCCTGGTCTACCACCTTAAAAACAGTTCGCAGCCTGGTGCGGAAATAAAAAATTCAAAATATATCCTTCAAGAATACGAACAGGCTATGGCTTATGCCTTGGTAAACGTTTTCTGCATGGAGCACGCAAAAAACAATCTAATCATGTCCAGAACCCATTAATTGATGATTGGACATGGAGGCTATGTAATGATCACCTCCTTTCTCTATAAATAACACTAGAAAACCATAGGCTATTTTTAAAACAAACTCTACATTTTAAACCATGGCTATTTTTTAACAAACACATTTCCCTCTTCTCTTCGAATTCAAATAGTCATGTTTTTTTCCACCACCACAACCACCACCTCATACTCAAACTCTGGTTCACTCGGTTCTCTGGGTGACTCCTGGTCATCCTTAACCGTTAACTGGAGTGATGGGTTGATCATGCCAGCAGCACCACCAAACAGCCCAGTATCTGTTTTTGGGCTAGACATATATGATGATTACTACTCTGCTGACTCTCAACCAGTGGAAGTTGTTCCACTGGTTGCTGCTGAACCTCAGCCAGAAGAGGTTCCAATGCTTGCTGCTGCACCTCAGCCAGAAAAGGTGCAACCTCAAACGGAAGATGGAAGACGAAACAACAAAATGAAGAGGGAAGACGAAGCTGGTCCATCAAGGACAAAATTTTTAAGCATGATGGACGTAGAAATTGCAGATGAAGAGAAAGTGGAAGAGAAAGAGGAGAAAGACAAAGATGATCAGCACAAAGAGGAGAAAGAGGAAAAAGATGGTGATGAATCCTCTACCAACTACTAGAGTTGGTTTTTGTTTTTTGTTTTTTTGGAATGCAACTAACTAGCAGCAGTAGCTTGTAGTGATATGTGTAAACAGTTGTTGGTGCATGAAAATATTGTAATCCTCTTTTTTGTAATCCAATTTGTTTACAGACTTTCAATCATATAAACGATTCGCATCCAATTACAATTTGCAAGTCATTCGCATGTTAACCTGATATATTATTTGTTTTCAACCTTACTGAATATCCTGGTATTTTTATTAAAGCACACTTCGCAGCTTATCATATGACAAATATCAGGACTTCTAATTGTTCTCCATTCGCATCATAATTCTGGCCCTAATTCGCAGCCTATCATGCGAAACGTATGCGCATAATTATTATCATATGTTCTGGTCATAATTCGCAGCCAGGAGTCCTGATATTTATATGAAAAGGCATTACGTTATAGCTCACACAGTTCGCAGCCTCAAATGTTGATAAATGTTTGATATGATTTTACTAGCGATTCGCATCCTGGTGAAATTTCACACAAAATCGCATGTAATCCTGATAGATGTTTGTAACAATATACCAACATATTGTACATAATTCGCAACACAGGATGCGAAATGCTTACAACTCCAATAATAGCAATACAAAACACAGGAATGTAAAAATGTTTAGTTTGCTGTACATAACAATAACAGTACTACAAAAATAAATGTGATATGGCCAACCAGAATTGTCCTTAAACTGGAACATCACAAGTCCTCCGGTTATGGCCTGATTTCGAACAACGGCCACACCTCAACTTCTTGGTTGAGATTTCTCCTCTAGAAGGGATTCGCTTTTTCTTAGGCCTTCCGGAGCGTCTCTTAACGTTCGGAGGCAGAACTTCAACAAAAGAAGGATCGTTAGCGCTGGACCCTTCGCCGAAATCAGTTATAGCTGGTATGCTGAAAGAGTAACTTTCCCTGTAATTTTTAACCGTAAAGAAGGGTTCTATTACAGTCAATGGATCTTGCTGCCATGAGAAAATGGAAAACACTCTTGTTGCCATGATCCGTGAACATATGAAATCCAACAGATTAACAACAGTCACAGGATTCGAAAAGACTTCGAACATGGTGGAAGAGGACTTACGTACTACCCAAGTTCGGCACATGTCAACATTTTGCTTTAGCTTCTTCTCGTACTCGGGAACCAAATTAGTACTCCAGCTGAGACCTTCTTCGTATCTCCGTGAAAATTGAGTCATAAGCAAGACTCTAATCCAATCAATAAACTCAACAATTGGTAAGCCGCAATATTTTTTTAATCTGACTGTTAAACGATTCAGCTTTGGTAGAAGCCATAGAGCCGTATCGCTTCCCTTTTACGTAAGCCTGCGCATACTTTTCAGGGGGTAAATTTGCAAGAAATTCACTCATTCTCTCACCACCTTCACATAGAAAACCTGTTAGTATATCTTTAAAAAGCTTTTGACTGGGAGCATAAGCAAGACGATGGAAGAAACTCAACATCCTTTTTTTATACACCCTGTTAGTATGTTCCAGTTTGGATTTCAAATTCTGCATGAGATGGAAATAACAGTACGCATGATAGCAGTTTGGATACAAGACAGAAACAGCATTGACAATACCAGAATGACGGTCTGAAATAAATGTGATCTGGCGATCCAGCAAATGTGGTTTCAAACACCCCAAAAACCACATCCAATTGTCCCAATCTTCAATGCTAACTACACCAACAGCAACAGGGAATAGTCCTGGAAAAAGGCAGATCAAATGAACATTACAGCAGTATGCAAACGTTTAAAAATTGTAAACAATTCGCATGTTATCCTGGAACAATTCGCAGCTTTCCATGCGAATTATGTGTGACATTTTAATTGCTCATACATGGAATTCGCAGCTTGTCATGCGAATTGTTTGTGACAACTTTAAATAATACCTAACTCAAGCTACAATGTAAGTATAGTTTACTCAGATAATACATAATTCGCAGCCTCAAATACGAAATGTGAGGATCACAACACTGCTTAATTCACATCACCTGATGCGAATTGCATCAACATTTTCACATAAAAACATCATTCAGATTAACTAGATAAATGTAACTAACCGTTGTTTCCGTCCTTTGCTACAACAGTGAGCAAGGTACCCTTGTACTTTCCATATAAGTGGGTTCCATCGACAAACAACATTGGACGGCATGAATGAAAACCCCGAAGGGACGGACCGAATGCTACAAAACAGCGCTTGAATCGGTTTCCAGCTGACAACTCCATCTGGTAGTCTGAAGTAATATCCCGGCTCTTCAAGCGTTTGAAGTATCCGCTTAGTAAACTAAAAGAACTTGAACTATCTCTAAAAACTCCCCTCCTAGCCTTCTCTAAAGCATTCCATGACAAACGATAAGAGATGTCAAGACCGTAATCTTGTTTGACAGTCGATTGTATGGTTTTGGCTGTCAACAAATGGCAGGTCCGGAGAGAATCCTGAATTTCCTCTGCAATCAAATCTGATGTCAAATGCATGTGCCGCTTATGCTTATGCTTCTGGGAGAAAACAGGACTGCAAGTATGGTACGGGACATACTTCTTGATCGTCATAAGGTCGGTGCTTGAGTCAATAGATGCATAAAGCCTCCATTTGCACCCGCTTGTGAGCTTATTTTCACAATAAGCAGTGATCTTATTTGTTGTGTTGTGCAGGTATTTGAAAGAAAAACCATGCTCTAACGCAAACTTGCACAAAGATACCCTCAGATCGGCAGCACCTTCTTCAAAAGCTTGACCCACTCCTGTAATAGCATCAGCCCAACCAGCAGTAGCAAGTTGTTTTTTCCTCTGATCAGAATTAACTAAACCGTTACTACTCTCCCCGCTAACTAGTTGATCAAGAGATGGTTCTCCCAAAATCAAGCTACGCTCTTTACGCTTTACACCACAATCCTTACCACCAGAGCTCTTAGCAACAGAACTTTTATTACCAGAACCCTTATCGAAGACGTGTTGTTCTATGAGAAAACTAACCCGTTTTAAACGCTCCAAATCAAGATATAACACCAACCCAACAAAATCATTCTGGTTATTAAAGAAACAATTATTGTGATCCCCGCAGGAGTAAGTAATTAGGTAGTCACCTGTGGCAAGCTCCTCCCATGTGTTCTCTACATAAGCTTGGATACTTTAGAAGCTTTCAAACTCCGTGAAAGGCACAATTGCAGTTTGGTGACCATATTTAAAAATACAAACTCGTGATTTAGACATCTCTTACCCTGGACAATACAAGTTATTTGTTATTAGTCACAAAAACTATGTGCAAATTATTTACTACTGCATCAAACAATTCGCATCCTATCTTGCGAATTGTGTATACCTACATCGAGCTATTCGCATCTTGTCCTGATATTTGTATGTAAAAAAAGTCCTGATATTTGTTTCGAAATACAATACTCTAAAAAGTTCTAGATAGTTCGCATCATAGAATACGAAACGTAATTAACTAAAAAGTCCTGGTATTTGTTTGAACACGCAGTATTATAGAGTTTCACATAAATCGCATCCTAACATGCGAAACGTTTGTAAACTTTGAACTTCGTTCATGTGATTCGCTAGTCACCTGTGGCAAGCTCCTCCCATGTGTTCTCTACATAAGCTTGGATACTTTGGAAGCTTTCAAACTCCGTGAAAGGCACAATTGCAGTTTGGTGACCATATTTAAAAATACAAACTCGTGATTTAGACATCTCTTACCCTGGACAATACAAGTTATTTGTTATTAGTCACAAAAACTATGTGCAAATTATTTACTACTGCATCAAACAATTCGCATCCTATCTTGCGAATTGTGTATACCTACATCGAGCTATTCGCATCTTGTCCTGATATTTGTATGTAAAAAAAGTCCTGATATTTGTTTCGAAATACAATACTCTAAAAAGTTCTAGATAGTTCGCATCATAGCATGCGAAACGTAATTAACTAAAAAATCCTGGTATTTGTTTGAACACACAGTATTATAGAGTTTCACATAAATCGCATCCTAACATGCGAAACGTTTGTAACTTTGAACTTCGTTCATGTGATTCGCATGTCGCCATGCGAATTGATCATACAATTAGCATCTTTCTCATCGAATACACCAAACAATTCGCATCTTGAGTGTAAGGCCTGGACAACTAAAACTCGTAATCTACATATTCAAGACAAAACTAAAGCACTACCAAATTAGTATATAACATCAAAAAATAAGGACATAACTATATAACGAACAATATTAACTAAACAATAACAGATCACTATAACGAAAAAAAACAGAGAAAAGCTCGAGGCAATGGCGTCTAAAAACAGTAGAATAGAACCTATTCCAACAGAGAAAACCCATAAATAACTTCGAAATCGGTAGGTAATTACCTAAAAAGCTCGCAACACGATTACTTGTAAGCTATAAGATTCCAAAAAGCGACGATCAACTCCTGTATGTATAAAACAGAGGTTAGACAGGTCTAACACAACAACCTACATAAAGAAACGAACCTTTAGCAGCTTCCGATCACCGGAAAATATGATTTCAACCGGTTTCGTGGTGGTTCGTATGGTTAGGTGGTTAGAGCGGCTAACAAATTCAAATCTTCAAAAAGCTATAAAAAATAGAAAGAAAACAGAAAATTATGTTTATATAGTGGGCTAAGGGTAGTTAGGTTATTAAAATAATATTAGGTTGTAAGTGACAATAAGATTGCTGAGTTGGGTATTAAGTAACAATTGATCAAACCTTGGTAGTAAGTAACAATTGAATAGTTGAGTGGATACTTTAATAGTTGAGTGGGTACTTTAAATACAATTTCCTTATATTCACGTTTTATTAATTAATTTTTAATCTTCATATATTTTGACGTAATAGACAAATTTCAAACCCAGATTCGTAAGCGACGTAGTTGGTTAGAAAAAGGCAACAGATCATGGAGTCGAAATACAATAGTGTGCTTTACATCAATGTTTAATAGATTATATGGATATCACATGGTTGATTTAAAAACTCTTTACGAACAATATTCGGCGGTGCGACAAATTTATAAAATGAGCAAGAACACTGAAAAGACGAAAAAGAGGATCTATATTTAAATAACCCAAAAGGCATGTATAAACCAGTAAGTGCAGAACAAATAACTTTTGGACTTTTTATAAAACCGCAATAGCTTCATGATTAATATATATTAAATCCATTAAATTGTTATTTAGCTAAAATATATATTTTAAGATCAAACTACTTTTATCATTTTTATTGCTAAAATTATTAATTTCAAATTCGTCTCTTTTTCTCACTTAAAAAATTCTTTTATATTTGTTTTTAAGAATTTATTATTATTTATATTGTTATAATATCTCTTTTTTTTATTCACTCAATACTTTTAATACAAATATTAAATTTTTATTTTGTTAGAAATTTAACTTTGACGATGTATCAAAATACATGGATGGACACATCATAAGATATTGTAACAAGAAGAAGAAAAAAATATAAGACATTTCGAATTTTCACAAATAAATCTCAAATGTCAAAAGAAATACTACACAAACTCAAATTTTTTACTTTTTTTTATTATTAATAATAAAATAGTAGTTATACCCAATAAATATAATCAATAATTACTTGCACCCACTTCAAAATTTGCATCCAATCATATCGGATTTTATGGAATATTTTACATTAGATTTAAATCTAAAATAAGATTAAAAGATCTATCAACAATGAGTTTAACCCAATTATATCGAATTTTGTTAAGTAATTTTTTTAGCCCTAAAGGGTGGCCGAGTTTGTGAAATAAAGCATGTTTGTGACCAAAGGCCATGGGTTCGAGTCCCTCTACAAACACTTTCTTGACTGAGTCTGTCATCTTGTGTGGTTTACTTCTGGCGTTGGTTTGCAGGCTATTGCGTCAGATCGAGGGTTTACCCAGTGCCCACTCGTTTAGTAGCGGGTGCGGAAACGAGTAGCGGCTGCAGGTTCTCTTAGATTAAAAAAATATTGCATAAAAAATTACATTTTTGTAGAACTTCATCTTCTAACTTTGAGAGGAATTCCACTTTCCTTTTGATAGAACTTCTAAGTTATATTGTGTATAGTTTGGTTTTGAGGTAAGAATTTCTAAGTTATATTGTGTGTGTGATTTCATTTTGTGATATTGCTACTAATACTACATGTAAGGAAATCTTAAATTGGAATGTATCATCATGTGTAATTTATGGTCGTTCACCGCGAGCAACATCATGGTCGTTGCAGCAAACTGCACTTCTCCGGGATCACCCCGGTTGTTGCCCCAGTGAAGATGTATTGCAGGTCTTTAAACCTACATTTTCCAGGACTTCTTTTGTGATGCTTTCGAATGAGGTACTGCACATACCACATACAGAGATGCAACCAACCAATCAGATATTTGTGATATCATATGTATTTATGTTTACAAGGTTATTGTATTTTTAGTATAGTTAAGTTGTGTATGTATGATAGGATAGTGTGTTTCCAATGCGCTACATCACATGTTCTGCACGTTTAGGCTGATGGATTATTTAAATTTTTTTACCATGTTTATGTGTTGTGTTATATGTTTAGGAGTACATATTTACGTGGTCCTATTATGTGCGCATTGAGAATCACCTACTGTTGTGAATGTATGGTCATATGATGTGATGTCATTATCCATTGTTGCTGGCAATTGGACTCTCAGATGTACTGAGTGAGACCTGCATGTCCAGAGATTGTTTTGTTTGAGGTACATGGAGTTTGATTGTTATTCATATTTTTTATGATATCTAATCACTATATAAGATATATCCCATCCTTGAACTGCTACAGACGCTCATAGTGTATTGTGGTACGACGAGTTTAGGTAGTATTTGGTACGATAGAAATCCAGTCGTAATGGTATGCAATACAATACAAGCATTCAAATGATTATTCTTTTGGATTTATTGGTGGACCTGATATTAAACCTGAGTGAGCAATGAAAGGCGAGTCATGAAAGAAAATGAGTTTGATGTCTCACAATGTGTAAGTGGGCCCCTAAAAAGACTACCACACATATTTTCTGATGGTGAGCATGTGTCATATGATGTTGTTGTTGCGTTTACACGCACCAGACTCGTACATAAGTGGGTTTTCATTGTTGAAATATTTGTTTAGTTACCATGATTAGTCAGGTACGCCCATCAAGGAAGACATGGCTGATCGGATATTGGATAGGACCTACAATGTTTAACTTTAAAGTAATGTTTCCATGGGTAATGTATAGGGTGGTGGCGTCTTACGTCTCCGCTAATGATTATGAAGAGTATTGTACATAAGAATGCACTTTAATACATTTCAACTCGATAAATTTAGCCCACTTGTATTATATATATATATGCAATGATTATGTTTAAGTGTTACGAGTATATAATATTTTTTACCTTAGGTTATATTTTCCAAATTATTAAGATATAATGAAGTATGATAAGTTTATTCGGTAAGAACGTCTAAATATCTATCAGACTATGGTAATTGATTACTTTTCATTAAAGAGATTGTGAATCCAACCATATACATTTATAAAACTCCATGAAATTTTTTTTAAACATATTATGGAATATTTTTTATATAGTTATAAATTTTATCGCTAAAATTCAAAAATCCAAAATTCATTTAAGGGCAATGGTAAAAAAATTATAAGAAATAAATTTAATTGTAATTACAAGGTCAAGGCTTATACCTAAGATTAAACAAAGCAATCCCTAATTCAGAATAAAAGTGGGATTTTTTATTTTTTGGGTGTATACATGTGTGAAAACCCAACTTGATTAGCTAACTTTCGAATGCATATCTCGATGATCGGTTATCCGATTTAGGTGATTATTTTTTCTAATTCACCTAAAGTTAATCAGTTGCAATTTTGAATATCAGAATAGTTCAACCTTGAAATTTTAGAATTGACAAATAAAAATAGTTCAAAATTAAATATATATATATATATATATATTAAGAAATAAAGATAATTATGTTGCACTTATCAATGATTGCAAAACAAATTACAAGAATTGATGGATGATGGGTGGGAATCATTTTTATCCAAGGTTGTCAAAATTTGCAATATGTTTGAGGGCTAGGCTAAAATGAGACCCCAAATCTTTATAGTGAGACCCGGTTATAGTGAGACCCGGGTTGGTTATAGTGAGACCCCAATTATTTACGAAAATGCCATCGATATAAATAGCTAAGTTTCAGAATTTCTTCCCTTTCTTCTCCCCCGAAACCCTAACTCTCTCTACTTGAAAAAACCCAAATTTTTTCCGTCGACTTTTCTTCAAATCCAACTCCACGAACTTGTTAAGGTATGGATTCTACACTTCATGGTGCTTTTTTTTCCCATTTTACATTGTTATTTCTAGTGATTTTTAGTGTTTTCCTTTCGGGTAGAAAAATTCGATTTTTATGTATTTGGTGTTGATTTGTTTGATTTTAAGGGCATGTATGTTGTTAGTTAGGAGAGTAGGATAGTTTAGGGTGTTGGGTTATAGTTTTAGGACTGATTTGGGGCAGATCTGGGTTCGGGGAGGGTTTTTTTATCGAACAGGCAAATCCACGCATGTTCGTGCGTGGGTTTGCCGGATGCCCGCACGAACATGCGGGCATCCGGCAAACCCACGCATGTTCGTGCGTGGGTTTGCCGGATGCCCGCACGAACATGCGGGCATCCGGCAAACCCACGCACGAACATGCGTGGATTTTCCCAATCCACAGACTTGTGGATTGTGTCGAAAATTCGCAATTTTCTGCGTGGATTTTCCAAATCCACTCATTAAATTGCGAATTTCCGCAATTTCATGAATTTTTTTTTTTTTACAGGTCAACTCTTCTAATTGTTTGGTTTTGTCTTTTTGCAGTATGCCTCCTCGCCCACGTCCTCCAGTTACCGCTAGAGACTACGACACGGACCATGAGACTGAGGAGCCCGATCACGGTGAGACTTCTCGGAGTGTCCGGGTCCGTAGGAGAGGGACTTTAGAGGTAGTTCAGCGGCCACCTGTGCAGCGTCGCATATCTGTGGAGCAGCGCTTCCGTGGATACAATGGTCACGTTGTAGACCTATACTCTACGTTTCATTCGTATAGGGAGCACGAGGCATACAGCGTCTTCAGAGGCGATGTAAGTTTTATAGTTTTAATTTAGTTTTTAAAGTTTTTATTATTATTTTTGGTTTGTGTTAGAAATTTTATTAGTTTAGGTTAGTATCAATTTATATGTTACTGGATTGGATTTGATATTGGTTTAGTTTAGGTTAGGTTAGAATTCATTTATATGTTAGAATGACTTTAGGTTTTAATTTTTAACACTGTCTATTGAATATTACCTGCATTGGATTTGGTATTGGATTTCGATTTCGTATTGGGTTTGTGTTATAAATGTACTGAATTTATATGTTAAGAATTTATATGTTATTGAAATTAGGTTTGTGTTATAAAGTTTATTAGTTTAGGTTAAAATGAGTTTATATGATATGACGAGTTTAGGTTTTAATATTTAAGACTCACTACTGCATTGTATTTGTTGGTTATTGGTTATTGTTTTATCTTAGTTGTTATACTTTATATATATCGAACATGTTGGTTATTGGATTATCTTAAGTTTTAGATTGCATATATGTTTATATATATATTGTATGTTTTTAATGCATGCAGGCCCGACAGACACTGCGCTGTTATGCGATGTACAACACACATAGTAGCTGGGACTTGAAATCCCGGCAGCAGACGGTACTCGCACAGGTTAGGAGCACCTGTTTCTGGCCCATGGTCGAGGCCTTGGGTAAGTGGTCAACTAACATCCACTTGATTGAGGGGTTTCTTGAGAGGTGGCATCCCGAGACGAACACTTTCCACTTCTCGTTCGGGGAGATGACCGTCACCCTGGATGACGTCCACATGATAACAGGGCTCTCAGTTTCCGGTCACAACTGTGAGATATATGAGTACCCCTCTGCTAATGAGCGTACTGCGAGATACGCTCGCTTACTTGGGTGCAGCCCTGTGGAGCTTGAGGAGGAGATAAAGGAGAACAAGGGCGGCGGTAAGAGGCATGTGCGCCTTGCATGGCTGAAGAGGAGATTCTGCACCCATCAGTATTATGATGAGGAGATCACTGAGCTCGATGCTAAGAGAGCTACGAGGGGCTATTTGTTGCACTTCTTCGGCTGTACCATTTTGGCCAACAAGTCGGGCAACAACATTAGCCTCGACTACTTGCAGTTCATCGACGATTACACCAGCTCCGCGAGGTATAACTGGGGGCAGATGATACTTGCGCAGCTGTACTACCAGCTAGGCAGAGGTTGCCTACACTCTACTTCGGGTATATCGGGTTTTTTGGCCCTGTTAGAGACGTGGATTTACGACCATTTCTCGGCGTTTGCAGTTCATCAGTACCCGAGGTATAGTAGCTCACGCCCTACTATATGCCTTCATGCGCCTGCTAAGTTTCGACAGAGCCAGGAGACTCGAGAGGGTATTAGAGTTTGTCTGGATAGCTTCACCGAGCAGGACGTAAGTTGTAATCAGTTTCATTTCAATTATCGTATATATAATTTTAGTTAATAATGATAAATGGTATTTGAATATTTTACAGGTATCATTCACGCCGTATACGACCATGCGGACTGCTCGAGGTAGCCCTGATATAGCCTGGATAGATGCGACGCTGAAGGCGGCGGACATTGTGGAGGCGTACTATCCGCTGCGGGTGGCTAGACAGTTTGGTCGCGTTCAGCAGGTAATATTTTGTAACTCTAAATATTAATATTGTTTGTATTGCGCATGTGTGGTACATAGTTTAGCCTTATTGTTTCAAATACAGGTTCCTGGTCCATTGCGACCTCTTCTCACCGGTTCTACTAGGCATCGTCGTGCGAACACCCTCTACCTCTGGGATGCATTCAGTTGGGAGAACTGGGAGTCACACTGTATTCATGAGAGTCTGAGGGGTGCGACGTATGTTCCTGGTCAGGAGGATGGTACCACTGTGGTCTACTCCTCGTGGGTTACGAGGAACTTATGGTACATCATATCTGATCCAGAGGCCGACAGAGATGATGTGGAGATTGGGGTGAACCCTACACCACACACACATGCGACGACACTGCACGAGCTGACTTCGCGCATATTGGAGATGGAGGAGTACGACCGTAGACACCCCGGCGTTACTTTTGATAGCTTCCGGGATCCTTTGGATGAGATATACCGCATATCTCACGAGTACAGAGACTGATTATCACTTATGTTTTTTTTGTTGACAGTTTTAGAATTTATATGTGATGTTTATTTTTGACCGGATTATTTTTTGCGATGTGCTACTTGTTCGATCTTTAATTATGTGTTTTGTTAATTTGTTACTTTGTTTTTATATAACTTTCGAATGTTTGTTCAAACTCCATCTTTGAAACTCCAAGTTTCGGGTTAAGTATCTGAATGTAAAACAAATGCAACATAAACTGAAACATAAACCGAAACGTTTTTTAAACACCAACAACAATAGATGCTGGAACATAAACCGAAGCAGACACGTAAACATAAACTCAAACGAAAATATCAAAGATAACGTAAACCCATTGTAAAACATAGACTCCATATGGATTTCGCATTCTTGTTAGTCACGCATCTCGTCTCATCGACACGTCTAGAAATTTTTGGCGGCTGAACACCATCCCTTCCATACAGAAAGTACATCTTGCATAGCAATGCCCACCAGTGCTTATTACCCCTCTCCATCATGTTAAGGTTACCAACTTCAGCAGCTGCCATCATCAGATATTGATCTTCCAACTCAGTCCATGGGCACATATTTTGCAATTGTTATATTTGCTATAATTATTACTGCCTATAAAAGGTCTTTTTGAACATTGTATCAATTAGATACACTTGTAAGATAAGGATAGCGTAATCCATGTTGACGAATGATTGTGCGACACCTAAGACTTTTAAGATAGGGGTCCCATTATAGCGTAATGGCCATTATTAGACGTATCGCTATAACGAGACACGTGAACATATTGCCGCCAAAAACACACGCATTTACTGCATTTCCCGCCCAAACATCCACTAGCTTATAAGCGTATGCTTATCACTCGTCAAACATAAACAGTGCAAAAATGGAGTTTACCCCTCATGAGGACTACCATTTGCTTCAGGCAGTGAAACTTGCCGTGCGTGAGTTGGGCGAAGACAGTAGCGATGCGTTTTTCGAGCTAGTCTTGTGTAACATGTACTACAACTACGGCCGATTAGGAACTGAAGGTTTTGCTGTGCGTAACCGTGAACAAATCAAACAGAGGTACATTAATTGCAAACCAATGGATCGTTTGCTTTTCCAACCATTTAAAATTAAGCAAGAAGCGGCCGCCGTATGGAACATGACTGTGGTAGATTACATCACTACCGACATGGTTCTGTATCTTGAGAAAAGGATTGCTGAAAGGGAAGAGGGGACTGACTCTGACGATAACTTGGGATATGACTTCGACTAATCGGCATTACGTATGTTTTTATTTGTTTGCTTATTGGAGTTTATGTACTGTTTGTTTAAGTTAATGTCCGAATGTTTTTTATTTTACATTTACCATGTACTACTGGTTCTTATTTGATTGCCCATTTTACTTTGAGTTCATTTTTTTGTATCCACTGTATCTACACTATCCAATGTGGCATTATTAAAACAACCGAAGGCCACAGTTAAAAAAGTAAACAAATGCAGGAGTGCAGTAATAGGGGTTTCATTATTAAGAAACTAAAATTATTAGACGTCTCGATACAACGAGACTCATGAAAATATTGCCGCCAAAACCACCGCGTTTAATGCACTTCCCGTCCATACTTTCCCGCTTGTAAATTAACGCGGGAACAAAAACCGCCCTTCCCGCTTATTTTATTAGAACCGACACACCGACTTGGAGTCTATAAATATCATATTTTGACTATGAAACAAAATATCTTAAGCTACAGCAATGGGTGATTCAGAGTGGAGCGTGCACGAAGATGCAAGCCTCTTGGTCGCATTTGACTACGTCAGATGTACGATGCAAGAGGAGGTTCCTGGTTTCATCAATGCGGTTTTGTGCAGGATGTTCTTCAACCACGGTAGGGAGGCATCGATAGCGTTCATTAAAGCCAACTCCCTATCCGTGACGATAATATTTGGTAATGCGCACATGTTGGTCACCATCACTCTCCTTAGAACGCTCATTGCCCACGTGTAGTTCTCTTCTTTCTCCGAGCTCATAAAAACAAAAGATATACAAAAGGTCTTTTTCGTCGAAGTTTGGCCAACTATTTCTAGCAAAGGAAGTTTATACCTTGTAGTCTTGTACGTGCTATCCATTATAAGCACTTGAGGAAAAGTGCGCAACAAATCAATGCTCGTCGGATGTGCGAAAAACAACTCTAGGATTTCGTCGGTTTCTTTGTTCGTGCGCTCCCAAACATAGTACTCGTGCTCCTTTAACTTACCAAACAAGTATTGCATTTGGGATTTGCCCGCTTTATCAACCAATTGGTGTTTGTGCCTCATGTTGTAGATGGTACGCATACTAGATACATTTTCCGGATCTCTTAACTTCAATCCACGGTATATATCTCTTGGCCGAGAACCGATTGTTGTGAGTTTGCGAACATACTCCTCCTCTTCCGCCTTTAACCTCGCCGCCCGTGAATGACCATCCAAATGCAAGAAGGGTTGGTGGTTGTGTTTTCCAATTATAACTACCAATTTCCAGTAGCCGGGTTCTTCTAACACCGGATTGCCCCTAAGCATGAACGGACATCCGCATTTTTTGGATGAACAATCTCGTCGTTTCTTCACAATCCCCGGTTTAGGCCTCGGCTTGTAAACACCGTGCCTCTCGCACTTAAAATATAACCGCGGTGTTTTACCGTTTTTACTACCATCGTCATCTTTATCTACCACGACAATAAACCCTATACTCTTGCTCTCTTTGTCAACCCATTCGATCAATTCTGCCTTCGTTAAGAATCTATCCATCTTAAATATTTGACTATAATCCGCCATGTGACATGGTGCTTCGGCGGCATCCTACACAAACACAAACATGTATTTACAAGTCAAATAATAAAGACAAACACCATATTCAACAAAAAAAAGCATGTAAAACCAAGACAAACCCAATATTGAACCAAAAAAACATGTAAAACCAAGAAGAACCCAAAATCTAACCCAAAAGGCATGTAAAACCAATTTTGTCAAATATTCGAATTTTTATGCAAAGATTTGGCCACATCTTCGCATGAACATGCGAAGATTTTGTCAAATCTTCGCAAAATCATGCGAAGATTTGTCCAAATCGCTGCATAAAAATTTCGACAAATCTTCGCATGATTGTGCGAAGATTTGACAAAATCTTCGCATGTTCATGCGAAGATTTGTCATCTTCCACGCATGTTCATGCGTGGAAGTATACATTCGAAGGCACGAACATGCGAATTTACGTACTGTGTTGAAAAAAAATAGATTTTTACCTCGGCAACGCTCTCCAAGTGATCAGTAAGCGGCTCCTCCTCCTCCGAAAGGAAATCATCAGCGTTGCAGCTCCAATCGTCATTTAAGTCGCTTAAATCCATGCTCGGAGTAATTGGGTTTAAGTTTATATAATTAATGAGTATTTAATGTTGGTGGGAGTTTGCAGAAATTAAATGTTTGTGGGTTTTTGTTTGAATTTTGGAGAGAGTTTTGGTAGGAAAGAGAGGAGGAAAAGAGAGAGAAGTGAGTGGGTGGAAAAATTAGTGTTTTTATATGTGAGGGCAATTTGGTAATTTCACAATTGCAGAAATTTTTTGAATTAGGGGTCTCACTATAAAGATTTGGGGTCTCATTTTAGCCTAGCCCTATGTTTGATGTTGATTTTCCTTATATGCACGCGACCTTTATGCAATAACAAAATCTAGAAAAGTAGGTCCTAGTGTTTCTGATTTAAATTATTATAAACATGATTGTTTGTTATGTGTTGTAGATTTGCAAATGTAGAAGCTTAATTCTAGCACTGAAGAGAGTGTTAAACTTTTACAGTATGTTGTTTGTTTGAGTCGATATTCATCATTTGCAGCTTTTGATGTTGCAAATTAGTGCGAATGATTGAGCTTTAACGTACTGATTTTATGGTTGTTCCAGAAGTGGTTGTCCGCCATCAATTTCAGAATTATGTTAGAAATATTTGAGTTGATTCATATTTACAAATTTGAAAGGAACTTTATATCTTTTGGTCAAACTTATGAAAACAAATAAGTTATTTACATTTGAAGTGGTGTACAAACTTCTAAGTTAGCTTCAATTTTATTAGTTGCAAGAGTAAGTGTTTCACATGTATGTTTTCCGAAATAAATTATGTGAAGAGGCAACTATATAACAAGATGGGTGATGAATGGCTAAATGAGCGTCTTGTTATTATTTAGAAATATATATTTGAAGCAATTAGTGATGATATTATTATAGCTCATTTTGAATGATATACGATAGTTTTTATAATTTTTTTGTAATTTTTGTTATTACGATTAATGATAATATTATTTGCTAATTTTAATATAATTTATTAACTATTTTTTATTATTTTTATGTATATTGAGTGTAGTAATATAAAATTATGCTCGCCAAGTTTAGTTCATGAATCCTCCTCCCCTATCTTAATATATATTACGCATTTAAGTATAGTTTTTTTTTACTCTTCTTTTTAATTTGCGAATTATTCAAGCTTTAAATACTCATAAATTATTAAAAAGAATTATTAAATATTTTTTATCAGATTCATCCGTTTATTACGAATTAAAAATTAATTGTATCTAGAATAAGTTTTTAAGAGTTTTCTTTTTAAAATAGTGGTTTTTATATAATTTGTGTAAAAATACTTTTTGTCTAAATATGAAATATGCAAAAAGCATCTAATTTTTCAGGTATCTAGTACGATACGCAAAAAACATTTAAATTTTCAGGTATCCGATAATTATTAGTATGACATGAATCATACAAAAAAATCAAAAAAAAAATAGAATCGATCTTTTATCTTATAGTAGGTCTCATGACATTCAAGATTAAATTTTAGATTTTAGAATTTAGATATTTAAAATCTTATGAAAGAATTAAGAATTTAGAGTTTTAATCATTGTAGGATTTTATCATTTCCGTTGCTGAATGGCAGACATATAGAGTTTTAATCATTGTAGGAATTTAGAGTTTTAATCATTGTAGGATTTTATCATAAGTTTAAGTTAAGGGAAAAAACCAGTTTTTCAAGTTTTGATTCTTTTTCAAAAAATTAGGGAAAAAAATAACAATGATATTGCGACAATTTAAATTTAATCCGTCTGATGAAGTGAGGCTTTTTACTGTCTTCAATTTTTAAAATTAGAATAAAATGAAAAACCAATCAAAACTAAACTCAAATTTTACAACAATGACAACAAATATTACATTATTCTCACCGAAGACGCAAACAGAATCCAAAAATTTAACAAAAAGATAAAAGAAAAAGAAAACTAGATGCTATTGTCATATCATTTTACCTGTAAATGGAACCACGCGAAGAACAAATGGCAAACTAAAGAGGTTTAAGTCACGTTCATTATACCCACTGCTGTTTCGTGACTTCCATTCTTTTCAACAAACCTGCAATTTCCGCTTCCATTCTCAACTTCATGTTTCTGTAATCGCAATGCGCATTCTCCAAAACCTTGAGTTGTTCCAATTTCTTTCTCCGCGTCTCCTCTGTCTCTTGCAAACATAGTTTGGCAAGTTTCTCGGCATACTCTTCGTCCAATTTTTCTACTTTGGCACGTATCATCCGCTTGAAGCTCTCTGCTTCTCTTCGTGCCTCATCTGCTTTGCTTTGGAACATTCTAGACTCTGCTTCTTTTATTCTCACCAGGCTCTCTAAGCTATCGAACCCCTCGCTTTTCGATGGACTTCTGAACCGGAAATCATCTTCCAGTTTCAGGTTACTCATTCGGGAACCACCCAAGTCTTTTTGACGCAGTTCACCCGATAGTAGCCCACTCGATGAGCTTGTGGTGTACATGCTGTATTTTGGAGGGTGTGGAGATGCTGCTGTGATAGAAGCTTCGTCGTTTCTATCTGTTTCCATCAAATCTTTCGATGTAGTACCAGAGACCGGAAAGTCAGATATAGTATCCGAGTCTATATAACGAAAATCAGAAGACAAGAGTCAAAATCCACGGAAAATAGTTAAACCTATCTTCAAATTTATAGGAGAGATCATAAATGTAAATAGTACAGCACTTGCAAGTCAGAGAAATATTATAAACCGATCTTGAAAGCATAGGATAATCAAGGACTACCCACTATATAAACAAAGCTTACGAAGAAGATAGAGAAACCACAAATCAAGTGTAGTTAGGAGCACCCAAAGAATTGAACCTTCAAAACCATGTGTAATGAATTAAACAAAATACAAAAGCTTCACAAATCACACCACACAGTAGTACTACCTATATCTCAAACTCCAGACATTAATTTCACGATATATATTTGAATCGAGAAGTCGAAGAAAAGCATTCCACAGCTTCCGAAAATAAATCAGTCTAAGAGAAACCCCTGCTGCTAGTCTAATGTCCAACAATACAATTCATAATTAGACTAGTGATCTCATTCCTAGCTAGCATTACTGAGGCTATACAAGATTGTTAAACGTATCTCTCTTGTCCGCAACATGAGAAGGAACTTAACATAAGTAGACTTTCTATACTTGTATTGACCAACTATTTACAAAATGCCACTTGCATCCGAAATTACTGACACTAAGCAAATAAACTGAGAATTGATTGCATACGAAAGTTGTATAAACTAACGGGTATCAACCTGCTTGTATCAACCCAGAAAATAGAAAAGCCTAATGTAATTGCAGAAAAGGAGATAGGAGCAGATAAGAAAACTTACAGTTGAAGAATTGTATAATAAAGTTGCAAGCTTCTGGAGGAGAAAGCATTTTAGTTTGAAGCTTAGTAAAGAGTAGATTGGTCTTGAAATGCAACTCTTTGCCTTTGGAATCATCACTACCCCTAAATATCTTCCTCACGCAATCGATCTCCTTAATTAAGGTCATTGAATCCCAGTTCTTGGCACAGCACAAGAAAACATCCTTAACAAATCCAAACATCTCAGAAACATGACCGCACCCGATGCAATGAAACAGCATCTCAGTTGTACCAGCCGGTCCTTTCAAACTCGGGCCCGGCTTAATCAGATTCTTCTGAATTCCACAAGTAGCATGGCACCAATGGGAACAGACATCACACCCAACCCAACTACAGGTATTACTAGCACAATCGAAATTCATACAAACCGGGCACATGCACGAGCTACAAAAACCAGGGTTTGTCGAGCAAATTTTACAGTCACAATCCTCAACAGGTAGCAACCCTTTACAATTCACATTCTTACATCTCATAAACAAGAAAATCTCTATCAACTCACTCACAGGGACTAAAGTTTTACCAGAAATGAAGCAGTTAAGCCCTGTTCTTACTGCAACCAACATGTCAAGCTGATCTTTATGGCATTTCGAGAGCGTCTCTTTGGTGAGATCAGATCTTCTCTCCAGCCGGTTTTGAAGAGCTTCCAGTGCGTCTCTCTTCTCCGGTGAATCTATAATACTCTTCAGATACTCTTTAGTCGTTTCAAGGGTTTCACTGGGGAAATCCTTAACCATAAGAGCGATAACAGTAACGGGTTCCGAGACTATATCCCTGAGAATTCTATCCGGTTGAATAACCTTCCGTTGTCTTCCAGAATCAGTTTTATTCTCAGTGATTCTCTTCCTCGAATCGCCTGATTGGTTGATTTCCGGCGATTTAGCCGGTAATTCAGATGGGAAAAACGAGTTAGTTTCTGAACTGTTAGCTGCTTTGTAAAGACTAAAATTGCTTTGCAAAGATGAAAACCCTAACCCTAAACTCCCTCCTCCTCCATTCGTACCCCCGTGAGTGGAGCTAGACAGACCAACCCCGTCTCCTATAGGTCTAAATCTACTATGAACAGAACCATTAGTCCCTTCACCAGCACCCCACACATGATCATCTCTCGACGCCGAGTAATCGAAATTCTCAGTCGAGTTACGCGTCATCGAGCAACTAGGGTTGTGAGAGAACTGGTGCGAGTACGAGTAAGACATCGAAGCAGCAGTGAAATCGTTCGAGTGCTGCGTCCCGGTTAAAGAGAGAGACGCATCAGGTAAAGCTAGAGAGAGATCAAGAGTTTCCATCACCTTCGGTTTTTTCTTCTTCTCTCCGTCTCCAATTCCGTTTCCGTTCCTTCCTTCTTCTTCCTCGTCCACTTCCCTTTTCGAGGAATTGGATCTGGTGTCTCTCAGACTGAAGAAATCTCTCTCCACCATACATTTCTCGTCGGTCGAGCTGTCGAACACTGCGATTTCTTTTCCCTTTTGATTTTGAAAAGGCTTTTCACTCGGACTCGTCAGGTTGTTGTTGTTGTTTTCACAGAGATAGCTGAGAGTGAGCTCGTTTGCAGATTTGGATGATGATCTGAGAAAATCTTGAGGATAACTCGTTTTGTGATCTGGTTGTTCAGATTGTTGTGCCATGCGTCGATGAGGAAGCTTAGTTCGTGAGGAGTTAGTGTTGTCTCCTTCACGGGAAAGGTCTTTCTCTCCACTCATGGCCGAAGAGAGAGAAAGAAAGACGACCGCCGAAGTAGCAGAGAAACAGCGAAGAAGAAGAAGATGGGCAAATGAGAAATGTCGTGAGAATCTAGGGGGTAAAAATTAGACCGTTGGATGATTATTTCTTTTTGACTTTTCAAGTCATTATTGGATTCTCCCTCTTCTCAATTAAAGATACTTAATGCTTCTTTCTTACTTTAGTTTGGAGTTTGGACTTCAATTTTCTTAGTTTGAAGTTAGTACTTTTTATTTCTCAATATTATTTAAACGAAATAGTAAATTATATGTAAAACTACATTTATTAACAAAACTAATACAAATATGTATTTAATTTGGCTTGAGACATCAATATTTAAAATAAAAATTAATAGTTCATAATTAATCATTAAATATTAACACCAATATAAATATAAATAGTTGAATTTCAATCACTAGTAATAGACAATAATAGGTTTTGTTTTTATATATTTGAAAAATGCAAAAATCCGAATTATTTAATATAGTTACATTAAAAAAAAAGTCAAAAAGATATTTAACGTTTGAAACAAAATATTACCACATTTAGCTACTTTATTATAACAAAAGAAAAAGAATGTGATTGTGTATTTACAAGTAATAAATCTAATTTCCTTTTCCTTTGTATTAAAGACAGCCGGTCTAAAGCTTCTTTGTGTTGACTTATATGAAACCAAAAAATATTTATTCTTTTCATAAATCAGAAACTAATTATTAGACTATTTAATATTCGTTCAATAATTTTGAACCAGCTATAAACAAAAACATCAATTTAGGTATTGAACTACAAACTAAATAGAATTGCTTGATATAAAATTAAATGATGATAAATTTAACATATAATTTGTTAACAGATAAGAATGAAAATATAAATTAATAATTATTGAAAATTTACAATGAAATGGGACTTATTATTTAAACCTCATCCAACAAATGTATTACCGTTAAAGATAAAAAAAAAATTATGAGATTTTATATTTTAAATATTTTTTAATATAAATTTCAATAACCAATTTTTTTTTCTTTTTTTAATTTTTAAAAATCTGTATATTTTAAACCATAACTCGAAAAAAAAAATCCAAAAATACCATTGGTTTTGCCTTTTTAAAACGAACAAAACTAGTACCACTCATGATATGTTTTGAATTTTTTTAAAAATATATATTTACACACGTTTCTCAGTTATATGGTTCCGCGTCTAGTGGGTTGGTTTCGCATCTAGCATCTATCATAGCGGCCATGAATTCGCATCTAGCTATATACAATTTAAATAGGTTTCGTATCTAGCAAAACAAATAAGGTTTCGCATCCACCAAAATGAAGAAGGTTTTGCATCTATTAAAACAAAAAGGTTTCGCATCTAGCAAAATAAAGAAGGTTTCGCATCTAGTAAAATAAAGAGGTTTCGCATCTAGCAAAATAAAGAAGGTTTCGCATCTAGTAAAATAAAGAGGTTTCGCATCTAGAAAAACAAAGAAGGTTTTGCATATTTCTAAATAAAGAAGATTTCGCATATATCTATCAAAATAAAAAGGTTTCGCATCTTTTTCGTTTATCTTTTAAATTAATTGTTTTTAAAGTTTGTATCTTTTAAACCGTAACTCGGAAAAAAAATCCGAAAATACCGTTGGTTTTGTTTTTTAAGACGAACAAAACTAGTACCACTCATGATATGTTTTGAATTTTTTTAAAGTCTTTTTTTTAAAAAATAAGTACTAAAGTAAACACAACTCTATTTTCTTTAATTCTCTGAACTAAAATGTAAGCTTTTGGTGATGGAAGAATAAGAAAAATGAAGGTTTAGGTTCGAAGAAAAATGTAAGCTTTTGGTAATGGAAGGAAGAGAGAGTAATTTAGTTGAAGATATGAGTGTTTTTGTAAAAAAATAGATTTGTGGGTTTTCGAAAGACTCTAGGTGGTGGAGCCGATGGAGAGATAAACATGGAGAGAGAGAGAGAGACCATTTATGTTGTGGACTGACTATATGTATGATGTATCTCATATGTAATGTATTCATATAAATATAATCCATGATCAAATTGTGCACGAGTATACGATTCAAATTGTATTTACTAAAGTACTTCACTTAATAAATCTACTTATCGTTTGGAACTTCTTATAATTAGTAGTTATCGATAAAAAATACATTTATTAAGACTGTAATCTCTCGTTCTATAAATATATATAACATTACTTAATAAATATATTACATGTAATGAGTAAGGGTATTTAGGGAATTAACGGATCTTAAATGGTAAATATTTGACTAAAACGGGTATTTCTCAGAGAAACATGAAAATATGGGTCTTAAGGGGATAATAGTTAGGGTTTTTGGTCTTAAATAGTACTTAACCCTACAATGAACTTGATAAATTCAATTAATTTGTACTAAAAAATTAAATCTATAGTTATTTGTTTTTTTTTAATTTCAAATGTATATTGAGTTCATCTCTAAGTCTCCTGGTTGTACTTGTACTAAAGAGTTGGGTCATTGTTAAAAAAATCAATGCACATTTTATAGTGATCAATTTGTAACCATATTTAATATCATGCGTTAGTACCATTGACCAACTTTTTTTTATCATGAACTAAATATTTACTTATTCAAAAACAATGAACGCGACAGATTTAATTAATTTGTGAATGTACATTCATCGAATGTGTCGTGGAACTTGTTTTTGTAATCTATTTTCATCTCTAACTAATATACATTGTAACTAGTACATTTGACTTGGAAATTTAAAGGTTATAGGTAACATCTCTTTAAATTAATAAACTATTAATAGATCGATATAATAATATCTTTTAACGGATATGTTTTTAACTCTATGTTTCAATTTTTTCAAAATATTGTATAATCGTATGAATTTTATTATTTTATATTTAAAAAAATAACTTGTTTTTGTCATGCTTATTTCATATTTAACATATTTATATTCAATTTTTGATCTATTTTCCTTTTTTTCAAATTATTATATATATATATATATATATTATGTAAATAAAGTGTTAGGCAAAACCAACAATATCAAAACAAGATCCGACCTAGCCCTAACCATAATCAGTAGGCCAAATCCTAGCCACTCAATCGAAGCAGTGACCAAGAGTTGGCGAACACCTACCCGATAGACTATAGGAGGTAATAAGAGCTTCGACTCTTACTTTATTTCAAAAATAAATTTAATAAGAAATAATGAAAAATAAATCAATTGCACAACAACATATTTAACGTGTCTCGGATCGTGAAAAAATCCTACATCCACGTGCAACGGACACTCTTTTTATAAATAAGTAGGTTACATAAAGGCTCTCCTTTTATAAATAAGTATGTTAAAAAAACTCTCAAACATAAAGTACTCAATCACTTTTAGTAACAAACGATTACGGGATTCACGTAAGTCTATATTCAGTGTTTACTCTCACCTCACTTATCTCTCAAAAGATCTAAAACTAGTTTTTCTCTCTTTGAAAAATTATGCAACTCACATCACGTCACGCCAAACATTGCAAAACAATATCTTTTTCTATTTCTATTTGTAGGTCGACTGTGATAAATATTAATCTATTAATTAAAAAAAATTAATATATAAGACTTAATTGATTAGAAATCTAATTAATATTGAATATCAAATTAATATAATATATAATTAATGTAAAAATCTAATTAATTTATAAGATCTAATTAATATAGAAATCTAACTAATATATAATTTAATTAATATCTAATATCTAATTAATATAAAAAATTTAATTAATATAAAAAATTATCTAAGGTAGCAAAACAATTAAAGAAGATAATGCTTCGAGTTACTCATAGTCTACACTTAAGATAAAACATTAAATTAAATAAAGGTATTGTCCATACGAACTATACATATTCCGGATAAACAATATTTAACCAAAAAAATAATACATAAGTTACCGTTTAATGCAAATAACTTGGATTGTGATATATAAAATAACATTGGACCCACAAAGAGGTATGCTAGGAAACATCAATGATGTCAATAAACAGAAGAATGTCGATAAAAGCTGGGAGACATATGGATAAAGGCATGATTAAAAAAGATCTTGTGCAATATTGGCCTAAAGTTCAGTCTTTGCGGCAACAACAACTTCCACAAATAAAATAAACAAATGACCAAAACCGGCAAGACGATGGCTGGATGAGAGAAAAAATCATGAGTTCTAACTAAAACATACGCAGGAGAGCCAACATTTGCAAGAGTCAAAGTCACCTTAAACCGGGGTGGTCAATTCACGTTGTTAATAATGAACCCCGAGTTTGATGCTGACAGCAATCGAGATACCTAAAGATGGACCTAATATTTTATAATCGGGTGTTCATTTAACTATTAACTAATTTATACTTTTACCAACCAAAAATCAATTATAAAATAATAGTATTATATTTAGTTAAAATAAGGTAGAATTTTGAAATACAACGTAAATTAAATATAAAATTCTATTACAAGTCTAATTGAACTTTTTCTTTATTGATAGCCTAAAAATACGTAATGATATCTAAATCATCAAATATTTTAAATACTTTATTCTCCACAAAAGCGATCAAACAGTCATTAAGCTAGTGATTCGACATCTTGTTTCTTAAATCATCTTTCATATACTTCTTCTAGAAAATACTCGCAGTTGTGGTTGCCACCGGGAACGACAATGCTAATTTTTATAGCTTATCCACAAGGCTATAGTTCTTGTCCTTTTTTATTTGTACAAGAGTACTAGAATGGTCTATGTGCCCACTCAACTTGAAAAATCTATCATCATTACATAACACTTATAGTATAATTCTCAAGTTGGCTAGACAACTCCACAATATCACATCAACAAATTCCTTCAGATATAATTTTGTTACTCCCACAAGTGATATAATGTCAAAATCCTTAAAAACTCACATTGACTCCAACATGAAACACAATGTAACAACTCCATGTTCTCATAATTAAATTGGTCGTTCAATTCACTCAACACCAGATCTATGATACACAAAAAACAATCATCTCTAAAATAACACAAATATGGCACATAAGGAGATGTGCGTTTTGAGTTATTATCTTTCACATACCTTATATCCGTGTCGGGTAAATCAATTTTAAGGTTACCACAAGATCCTACAACTATTCTATAAAATAATTTACATACACCTTCTCGCAACTCTGTAAACCTTTCTCATCCACTAGATAATCGACTTTATCTTTTGAAAAATATTTTGTATAAAAAGATTTGATACTTTATTTTTTGGTTCATAAGGGATTCACACAATTGCATACAATTATTGTGATGAATTATAGGTTTTGTATCTTAATATTTAGTTAATTTGAAATTTTAATTCTAAATCTTAAAATCATCAATCACAAATTATACTCTACTATTTCCTCACCGAGTATAAAACAAATTGCAAGGAAAACATATGCAACCTTTTTTCAATACTATATTCCAACCAACTAAATTATTAAACCAATTTACTTTAAAATTAAAAAATTTCCAATACATATTTTTAGTAGCATAAATATTCAAAGGAGATTGAGTATGAACCTTTAAAGCTCATTTTGATGATAATGAATAATCAATTTTTTTCCATGATCCAACTCCAAATATGCCCACTTTCACTAGCATTATTTGAGTTTGAGAGCTTGTGAACTTGTGAATTTAAATCTATCTCATCAAATAGTGTTTCATTATCTTCTTAAATTAGTGTTGTAATTGTTGAATATTTTATTTTGATGAAAAATTATAATACCTTAACATCCTATTTCATAAACCAAACATCATTAGAATAAATAAAATTAGTATTGAAATACCGTTCAAAATTCATTCAAATATAGTGTAATATTAATTAATAAACTCACTCACTTAACTAATAAACTCAACATTAAACTCACTCACTTAATTAATAAACTCAATCACTTGACGTTATGGTGATGGAGAAGAAAATCAAAGGAAAAATGATCAGGAGAGATAAAAGAGAGGGAAAACTCTAAAAGTTTAAATATGAGAAGCCGAAAAGTGAAAATATTCAAAAAATAAATAAATAAGGCTTGTTAAAAGATTTGTTTTTAATTTTAAAAGAACATTAATTCGTTTAGTATGCCTTAAAATCAGTCTTATTATTCATTTCTAAAAGAGTGTCAGTTAGTAACAGCTTATTAATGAAGGACTTATGAAAATCTTATTAAAATATATATCAAATTTATGGATGAACAAGTGCAAGCTTTTATTCAATTCCAAAAAAATTTATTAAATTTATTAAAACATTATTAAATTTTTGGGTGGGTTTTGGACTATTTGGACCATCCTTCAAATTCTCCTCTGTACATATCCTAAGTTTAAACACACTCACAAGGGATATGGTTGACAGATTCATCACATAAATTAGTTATCACAATCTCGATGAGAATTTAATCCCAAACTAATGAGCTTGTCCCGGATAGACAATTTACTTATAATAGCAAGCTGAATGATAAAAAACAGTGGATATTAAATTTATGTCTTACTACCCTCATTCACCCAACATGTAAGGCGGGCATACAAATTTTATTGTAAGTCTTTTTAATTGTGATTTTTTCGTTCCCAATCTTGATGGACCAACAATGCACGTCAAAATTGTTTATGCTACAAGGAAGATGATAATGATGAGATGGTTGATCTTCTAGAATGTTTGATAGTTTCTAGCACTAACATACCTTAATTGAGTAGACCAATTTTTTAAACCATCCCCATTGATGTCGGAAACCTTGAGATTGCCGCATAATCTTGAGTCACAAATAATACTTTGTCAATAACTATTTACCAAAAACTTAGATAATAGCCATTAGCCAAACCATAAGGAGGTATTCTACCCATTATATGTTGTCACCTTCTATAATTTTCTAGCTAGTGGCCTAAGATTTAATATTCTCAGAGTTGATCCAGCCACATAAAATTGAGTTATCATTTTTACTACCTATGAGCCATAAATTTTTAAGGACAACCACATGATTCTAGGTTTTTAAATCTAGAATTCTAATGCCTCCCACATACAAGGGCAAGATAATTGTTGACCACGATATATTCATATCCAAAACCCTGATCTCATTGTTAGACCAGACGGAACGATCAAGAACGATATAACGAAATATCTAAAAATAAAAGATAAATGAAATTCTCTTAAAAGAATAACAAATATTAAAATTTTAGTAAGAATATTATATTATTCAATAAAAATTGTCTTAAGCTTAGAGTAGAGGACATCTTATATAAGGAACATCAGAAATCCTAATCAAACATTATGGAAATAAATAAAACATATTAAAACACAGTCCTACCAAATATGGATGCAATATGGATTGATTTGCTATTTAAATACTTCAGCAATCTAACTTTAATATTAAAAAAACTAGAAAATAGAAGTTTTATGCCCCTAAACTTTGGATTTTGGGTCCAGACTTCATGATTGGGCTTGCAACCTCCGTGATTTGATAATTATTGGGCTTATTAAGACGATCATTTTGAATACCAATTCCACCCAATTCCAATACCCAAGTGTAAAACAAATCTCGTTTGCGTTTGTATACTAGCGCAAAATAATTTAGACTTTCTCCACTGCATATTTCTCTTATGGTTAAAAATAATTTGCTTTCGAATTCACATAATCATTAGCAAGCTCAACAAATGACATCAGATGTTTCACATTATATACATCATGGGTTTTCATATGGCTTGGAAGATTCAACATGTAGGCATTCAGATTTATCTTCTCTACATTATCATATGGACCAACATTCCTAGCTGCAAGATAATTATACTCATGTGCATGATAATGATCCCTGGTTAAAGCAACCCACATAAAATATTTTACCTCAAACTTGACCAACCAACGTCTATTATTATTAGTGTCTTTGTACTTATGGGTAGCTTTCTTAAGATGGTTTCTAATGCTCCCATGAATGTCCCATAATTCAGAAATAACAATCTCAACTTTAACATGAATGTTCCTTATCTTTCAGAAAATTAGATCCATAAGACCTTATTGATTATAACCATATACCACCATGAATGAACTATGCCGAGTACTCCTCTTATTGTTCATGTTATTAAATAATTCAACATGATACAATCTATGATCTTATGAATTCAAATTCTCAGCCATCTCTACACGCAGTATATTCCCTAATATGCTATTAGTTACCTCGGTATACCGATCTATTTGTGGATGATATGAGCTAATAAAACTCAAATTCGTATTAGTAAGTCGTATACTTGTAGGAAATAAAGCGAGTCATCTTAGGAAAACGATCAACCACCATGAAAACATAATCATTACTTCTTTGTATCAGTGGCAACCCAAAAATAAAATGCATGCTCATACTCTTCCATGACCCTTTTGGTATAGGCAATGGTAAATACAGACCCACATTGGAAGTCGCATATTTCACCATCTGAAAAATTATGTATCCATCCATAAAACGAATAATATCATTTCTCAAATATGGCCAATAATATTTACGAGATACATATCTGAGAGTCTAATCACAATAACCATACCATTTATTTTACCCTTCATGCACTATCAACAACTTTAAACTCCTAAAAGGAACACATAACAATTTACCTTTAAATAGGTAACCATTACTCATAAAATAATCCTTTCTCAATATCCTATAAGATGAGACTAAAATAAGGATCTGTAGCCATCACATACTTCATCAACTCAAATCAAGTGACCTTTTCCTACATAAGAATCATCAGTCTGGTCAGTGCATCACCTACATGATTAACTGCCCAAGATGCGTGTTTGATTAGAAAATGTGAACTGCTAGGTGAATGCTTCCCATCAAACGTGTTGTGCATATAAGTTGTCTTAGATCTACAAGTGCTTTAATGCCTCGTGATCTGTATATAACATGAAATTACTATAAGCGAGATACGATCATTAGTACTTCAATACCCGAACTATATATAGAATTATATATCATAAGTATTGTATTAAGTTTGAAGTCACTTGAATTCTCACTAAAATAATCCAGGTATAGTCCATCTTGGCTCATCATAGCCTTAATACCTCGTCTAGACGCATCATAATGTAACTCAATTCCCTTAGAGAAATCAAGTAAAACCAAAATATGTGCGGTCGACAATCATATCTTAATCTTTTCAAATGTCGATGTTGCTTCGGGATTCCAGCAAAATATCTTTCCTCCCATACACTCTATAATGGATGGCATGATGGTAGCAAAGTTATAGATGAACCGCCAATAGAATGAAACTAGCCATGAAATGAACGAAATTTAGTAATAGAGGTAGGAATTGGCCAATCACGAATTGCTACAACTTTGGACTCATCAACGAATACACCATCTTTCAATACAACATGCCCAATAAATATGATAAAAAATTTCATAAAATAACACTTTTTTATTCCTTCATAAAATGTTTCTCACCTCAGATCTAACAATACTTCTGTATATGTTGAATATGCAAGTCTTCTTAAAGACTATAAATCAAGATATTATCAAAGTAAAAAACAAAAAACTTCCCAATGAATAGAACAAATATATAATTCATTACCCTAATAAAAGTACTATGGGAATTAGAAAGACAAAAGAACATAATCATTTACTCAAACAAGATTTTGTGAGTCTTAAAAGTCGTCTTCCACGCATCCTCCATTATGATACTAATCTAGTGGTACCCATTATTCAAATCCAACTTAGTGAACCATAACGCAACTTAATTGGTCCAGGAAGTCATCAAGTCGAGGAATAAAGAAATGATATTATACAATGATCTTGTTGATGGCCCGACTGTCTACATACATTCTTATCAAACCATTATTATTTGGCATTAACAAAGCTGGAACTGCACATGGACTGAAGCTCTCTCGAATATGTCATTTAGTTAGCAACTCCTTAACATGTCTCCTAAGTTACTTGTGATCTTTGGGACTCATCCTATAATGAGGTTAGTTTTCCAAGCTAGCTCTAAGGACTAGATCGATCTGATGATGCATATCTTACAATGGTGGAGTCCAGTAGGTAACTCATCTTAAAATATATCAACAAACTCTACTAGTAATGGTCGAACCTGCTCATATACTTTAGCAAATGCATTAGTATATTTTTTCCAAACTAACACTT
The DNA here is from genome assembly GCA_036936605.1 of Limnanthes douglasii subsp. nivea. Taxonomy (NCBI): domain Eukaryota; kingdom Viridiplantae; phylum Streptophyta; class Magnoliopsida; order Brassicales; family Limnanthaceae; genus Limnanthes; species Limnanthes douglasii. Next base: position 77,438,840 of record JAUPFV010000003.1, on the reverse strand, counting down.
ACACAATCCCATAATCAAGCACATGTTCTGGAAACTCTTTATTTGCCAATAAAATTATGCTAGAAACTTGTCATACATGAGGTAGTGGTTTTGGAGACACTTCTCTAGATGAAACCAATACAATATTTTTATTATTCATTATAAAAGTATATTGATTCTTCCTACCATCATGAATACAACCCTTATCAAACTATCATAGATGTCATAATAGATGGCAAACGTCCATACTAATCAAATCACGCCATGCTTTATACTTGTAAATACCGATAGAAAATATAATTAGACAACATTTAGAAACTGTTACCTTGCTCAATTCTTCGACCAAAAGTTTTTAAGGGCTCAGGTAAGCTTTAGTATTTAATGTCAGTTTTTGAAAAATCTCTTAATAAATCGTATTCTCACACCTACCCGAATTGATCACGAGCTTGCAAACCTTTCCCCCCAATGGTACATGAAGATTGAAAGATGTTATTCTTAAGCCAATCATCACTTTCATTACTAGCCTTAAGCGTAAAATAAATGTGCCTAATAATCAACAGTTAACCTATATTCATCTCGATCATATATTTTTTCATGAATCTATTCATCATAATCCGCACCCCCTACATAAAAATCCTTGTGACATCATCTTATGTAAATAAACTCTTATATTAAGGTGGCCTTGTATACTCTCATGCACGATGTCTCATCCCCTGATATAAACACCTAATATGAGAAGAAGTTCCAGGCCGAACTGGTGGTATAGGTTGTACAGCAATAATAAGACTTAGAACCACCTTTTAAGAAACGACATAGTTGACGCCTTAGAAATATCTTTCCGTATAGTCTTATTGAAAATGATTGCTCCAGATATAAAACACGTTGATATTCTTCAGAAACATTAAACGGATTAAACATATTCAAAAAACCTGAAATTGCTAGCTCAATCCCCCTTATAACGATACATTAACTAATCTACTATGTCAGAAAGGTCGACACGAATCTTGAACTTATAAAAATTAAAGGTATATTAAGTAACAGATTACAATCCATGTTTTAAATTCTAGAATTGTTGATGCCTCGTCCTTGCGTAATTAAAAGGTAAAAAATGTAACTATTATATGTTTTATAAATTAACCCAAATCAAGATTTTAGATTTACCTTGCCTCAAACGAGTATGTTTCAGTTGCTGCGACCATGAAGTAGTCCAATGACAAAATTTAGTGGTAACTAACTGGATCCACTTATTATCTTGAACGTTTTTAAAGTCTAAAATCTATTTCGCTGATGCAATCCAATCTATCAATTCTTCAGGTTGAAAGCTCCCATGAAAGTATGTAATTTCAAGTCTAAACTTGATTCCCATCATTTTTCGTGCTATTATTGTGACCACAACTTCTAATCTTTTCCAAAGATGGTTTGCGAGAATTTGGTAGAGGAAAAAAATCCTATTCTAAAATCCCTCATTTAGGCAAACGAATTCACGTCCTCATCGTGTTCTTTCTCAGGACCCTTTGGCTGATTATTCGAGTCTGGAACTCGGAATTCATTGGTAGCCAGTCTGTCAAACGCCTCTATTGACTAGTCTATATGATTCCCCAACATATCAAAATGTCTCTCAATGGTATGCTCCAGTATACCAAAATGTTCTTCGTGATTTTTCACCATCAAAGTCAGATATTCACGACCATAGACCTTAACCATTTAAACAATATTCTTTTTTACTTTGGTTTTTCGAAGGCGTGATTCATGGATTCTGGCGAAGGTAAAATCTGATTGAAGGGTAGTTTTGGAAGTTATTTGGTTTGTGTGATATTAAATCCTCAATTTGAGGTAGATAGAGAATAAAGTTGTTTGTATTTATTAGAGGGGAAAAAAATTCCAACCCATTTAATGCTGTTTGTTAAACTATTTATACTCTTTTTGGATCTATTGACCATTCGGGTCGGGTAATATGTTTGGGTCAATCTCACGAGTCCCCAGACCCATAAACAAACGTACTAGGCACCTAGCTGAGTCATTAACCATATTGCTTATTCATCAAATTTAACTTTTAGGTTCGAACCCCTCTAACCGAAATTCGACCCACTTTACTACTTGGGTCCTCCAACATAATTCGACCATATCAGATTCTACGTATGAGGAATTTAGGCTATGATACAAATGATGTGATAGAATATCAACGAGCAAAAGATAGATGAGATTATCTACAGATAATAACGAATACTAACATTTCAGTAAGAAAAATATATTATTTAATAACATTTATCTTAAGCTTAGGGTAGATGACGTATTAAAACAAAGTCCCACAAAATCTGGATGCAATCCGAATTGATTTCTACATAAAAATACTTTCCTAATTTAACTTAAATATTAAAAAAACACAAAACATGATTTTGAGCCCTTAAACGGTGGAACTTAGGATCCGAACTTTGTGATTGGGCTCACACCCTTCATCATGTTTTTTAAAATTGTAAGGTTCGTCGAGACAATCATTTTGAGTACCAGTTTTTTAAATTCTGATACCCGAATACTAAACAAAGCTTGTTTGTATTTATCTACTAGCGTAAGATAATTATGGATCTTCTCAACTACATCATAGAGACCGAAAGAGTTCCATAAAACCTCTTACGAAAAAATGAAAGTTGAAAACCAATAATCATGACCCGCGAATAAGACATATTTAATGAATTAGAACCTATCCACGGGATATATGTACTAATTTTATTAAAAAAATAAAAAAAATTACACGAAAAGAAAAGAAAACAATATTTTTAGGCTGAATTTGGAAATATTAATCAATCCAAACAAATTATTATAATTCTGTCTTAAACTTAATGTGATTTTCAGAAACATACTTTGAACATTTATAGAAACAATTTTATTAATTTATTAGACGTTTAAATTTCGTAAAAGATATATTTATAAAGTAAATGATAACCCATAAAAGATTGATATTTAGATTGTTTTACTAATTTATACTTCAAATTTGATAGTATATAAAATGGCTATACATGTATCATGTATGTAGAGGAATTTAGTAGACCTGAATTTATATTCTTTTGTACGTACTACTAGTAGTACTACTTTCTTATTTATTCAATGATTAGTGTGAAACCCATTAAAGTAAAATATGCTTTTTATGGTCTGACCTGCCAGATAGTAAAATCTGCTTAGACCCACGCGCCAACAATTGAATTTATTCAACGTAGCGAAATTATTTGGCAGTTCGTCCACTACAGGTGGGTCCGGTCGTTTCATTAATTACACACACGCGCCGCCACGTAAAACAACTTGGGTTTGTAATTTATTTAAGTTAACGCGTATTCAAGTTTATGGAATCTTCCCTTCACTGTTGCGGTTTAACTAAATCACCCACAAACTTTTCTTGTTTTTCATATCACGTCTTAACTATCCAGGTTAATATCATATGAAAGAAAGAAATGCTTATAAGAAAAATTCCGTTTTTATTAGAATTTATGGAAAATAAATTATTAAGAAAATTATTTTTTTAAAAAATGTAATGGTTTAGAAAAAAATTCATGTTATTTTTTACAAATCAAATTAATTTTTATCAATTTTTTTTAAAATCTGTATTTGATAAATATAGTATAGTTTTTTTAAAAAAAATTAAATGAGACATTTGGATTGATTAAGATACCATCGTTATTGTTATGATGGCGACCAAAGTCCCGCATCCCACATCGGTTAAACATGGGAATGATCAGTGGTATATAAGTAAGAACATATCTCAACTAGTATGAGACCTTTTGGTAGTGAACCAAATGCAAAGTCGTGATGGCGTTCGGGTGCCAAAGAGGAAAATATCATACTAGTGTTGTGACAGGTTGTGTCAGGCCCAACATAACGCGATGGTGGTGAAATTCTCGGAGGTCGAACATGATGAACCAATAATCATGCTCAAGGTGAATGATCTATTCTATACATCCTAGTTCGGAGCGCCCATGACTCATCAAGCGGTGATACTTGATTGGAGTGGATAGTGGAGCTAAGGAACAGGCGCAGGATGGTCGAGTGAGTAGATAGATCCGCTGTAAAAGCTCTATTAAGTGGTACTTTGTTTGAGAGGAGGATTTGTTATGGTGGCGACCAAAGTCCCACATCCCACATCGGTTAAACATGGGAAAGATCAGTGATATATAAGTAAAAACATATCTCAACTAGTATGAGGCCTTTTAGTAGTGGACCAAATGCAAAGCCGTGAGGGCGTTCGGGTGCCAAAGCGAACAATATCATACTAGTGTTGAGATCGGTTGTGTTCTTACTTATATACGGAGGCGGAATATGCGGACCGGACCCCATATTTCCTAACACAACAGTATTGTGTTAGTCTTGTGGTATGAGCCCATTAGGCCCATTGTCTAGTAAGTTTACCAACGTTAAATCTTGTGTTCATTCAAGTTTGTCCTTCGTATATGTTTTGTGCTTATGCCATTTTGATAATTGCATAGTAATTTAATAACAAAATTGGTATCAGAGCCACGTGGTGAAATTAGGGCTTTTGTAATTAGGGTTTCACAATAGCGTCAACAACAACAAAATATATGATTGAAAAATTTGGTGGGGGATCCAGCTTTGCTTTGTGGAAGATTAAACGGAAATCTTCATTGGTACTGCAAGGGTTGTGGAAGGTTGTGGAGAATAAATTATCAGAAGAGATGAAAGAAGAGGAGAAGCGAGATCTTCAAGAAAGGGCTTTGTGCTGGATGTTAATGAGTGTGAAAGACAATATGCTTCACGAGATTAGTGGTGAGAAGACTGCTGCATGCGCATGGAAAAAGCTAGGAGATCTTTACTCAGAGAAATCAGTACTAAACCGTTATACTTGAAGAAGCGTTTGTATTATTTCAGATTGAAAGAAGATATGTCCATAACATAGCACTTAGATAATTTCAAATCAATTATAATGGACTAGAAGAACATAGATATCAATATTGAGGATGAGGATCAAGATTTGTTTGTATTGAGATCGTTACCAACTCCCTATAAATATTTCGTAGATACCATTATGTATGGTAAGGATAAGTTATCGCTAGCAGATGTCAAAGGGGCACTGAAATCAAAGGAGATGAAACAGTTGCAGCCAGACAATCAAGCTGAAGGGGAAGGTCTTATGACTAAGGGAAGATCTAGAAGCAAAGCGAGTTCTTTAAGAAGAAAGAACTGGAGGTCCAAGTCAAGGGTAAAGAACTCAAACTGTTATGAATACAGTGAGCAGGGTCATTATAGGAGAGATTGTCCGAAACTGAATGGTAAGAAGATAAATCAAAAGGAAAATACAGCAAACATTGTTGAAGGTGTGAACGATTCCGACGATAGTGAAAACAGTGGTAGAGGAGATGTATTGTCCGTGAGTTCAGACTTTGGGAAAAACTCTTGGGTACTCGATACTGGCGCTACATATCATATGTGTCAGTTCAAGCAGTGGTTTGATACGTACAAGCCAATGCAGGGAACTGTCTATTTAAGGAACAATCATTCGTTAAGTGTTGGTGGTATTGGTAACGTTAGAATCAGAATATTTGAGGGGGTTGTTAGAATCTTGACGTGCTGGTATGTTCTTGGGTTAAAGAGAAACCTGATTTCTCTTGGGACTCTAGACTCTCGGGGTTACAAGTACCGTGCAGAAGACGGTGTAATCAAAGTGACAAAAGGCTCAATGTTATGCATGAAAGGCAGTTTGCAGAAGGATCTTTACATTCTTCAGGGGAGTGTTGTTATGGGCGATGCTGCAGTAGCATCATCAGGGAGTAATAGCCAAAGTGGGCAAGATCAAAATAAGTTGTGTGATTGGCGTCTTGGTCACATGAGTGACAGAGGATTAGCTGTTTTGGGAAATAAAGATTTGTTGAAATGGTATAAAGCAGAATCATCGGGATTTTGTGAGCACTATGTGTTTGGTAAACAAACTAGAGTAAAATTCACCAAATCGGCTGTAAGAAAGACTAAAGGGACAATGGACTACATTCACTCAGATCTTTGGGGTCCAAACAGAATTCCATCCAAGAGCGGAGCCAGATACTGCATGAGTTTGATTGATGATTATTCAAGGATGATATGGGTTTACTTTCCGAAAACGAAATATGAGGCATATTCAACCTTTGTCAAATGGAAGAAAATGATTGAGAAGCAAACAGGAATAAAAATCAAATGTCTTAGGACAGATAATGGGTTAGAATATTACAGTCGTGAGTTCAACGAGTTCTGCGAAGCAGAGGGAATAGTGCGCCATCGCACTTGTTCTAGAACACCACATCAGAATAGAGTCGCCGAAAGAATGAACATAACTCTTTGTGACAAGGCACGAAGTATGCTCTCGTATTTCGGTGTGAGAAAGGATGTTTGGGCTAAAGCTATCAATACAACGTGTTACTTGGTAAATCGGTCTCCATCAACGGCTATTGATTGTAAAACTCCTTTTGAGATTTGGCCTGGATCGTTGGCTGATTATGAACATTTGAGGGTGTTCGGTTGTCCTGCGTATGCTCATGTGAGAGATGGTAAGCTTGAGCCGAGGGAAAAGAGGTGCATATTTCTATGATATGCTACTGGAGTGAAGGGATATAGGTTATGGTGTACCTCTCCAAAGTCTCCAGGTTTTCTCATTAGTAGAGACGTTACTTTTAATGTGTTTGCTTCGATAGACAGTCAGAAGAAAGTAGGAGAAATGGTCGAATCAAGATCGGTTGTGAGTAAACAGGTGGAGCTTGAAGTAGAATCAGTTCCTAGCAGGTCTAATAATTCAAGTGGTTCTGAGGTGGATCCAGAATCAGGAGGTGAAGCGTCAGCATCGGTTGATAGTGACGATGATGCGCCTAAACTAGAACAACAACCTTATAGCATAGCATTGGGCAGAGAAAGAAGAGATATTAGACTTCCAAAAAGGTATGCGAATCTAGTTGCATATGCTATGTCAGTTGCAGAAGAAGTTGAGATGCAGGAACCTAGTAGCTACAGAGAAGCTATAGCGAGTTCAGAGGTAGATCGATGGATTGGTGATATGGGGGAAGAGATTGAATCTCTTCATAAGAATCAAACATGGAAGCTTGTTGACTTGCCTAAAAGACAGAAGATAGTAGGCCTTAAATGGGTGTTCAAGAAAAAAGAAGGTAATCCAGGGGTTGAGGATATCTCTATTCAAAGCAAGACTAGCCGCTAAGGGTTTTAATCAAAGGGAAGGAATCGACTTCAATGGAGTGTTTTCTCGAGTGGTGAAGCATAGTTCGAAGCATAGTTCGATTCAAGTTTTGTTAGCCATAGTAGTTTTGCAAGATTTAGAGCTTGAGCAGTTGAATGCGAAGACTGCGTTTCTACATGGTGAATTGGAGGAGCAAATCTACATGAGACAGCCAGAGGGATTTATCGAACCTAATATGGAGGATATAGTTTGTCTGCTGAAAAAGTCACTGTATGGTTTGAAACAGTCACCTAAGCAATGGTACAAACGTTTTGATACATTCATGGTATCAAAAGGGTTCACGAGAAGTCCATATGATGGTTGTGTGTATCATCAAAAGATGTCAGATGATTCTTATGTATACTTGTTGTTGTATATGGATGATATGCTTATTGCTGCTTGTAGTGTGTCACACATTGTGCAGTTAAAGAAGCAGCTTAGTGCCGAGTTTGAGATGAAAGATCTGGGTAGAGCAAAGAAAATTATTGGTATGGAAATTATCATGAACATAAATTTAGGATCATTACACTTGTCTCAACGAAGCTATATTGAGAAAGTGTTACAAGGATTCAACATGTTTGATGCTAAAGCAGTTAGCATTCCATTTGCTACTCATTTCAAGTTGTCTGCAATAGGAGCGGCCAAGGACGATGCTGAGTTGGAACAAATGTCGAAGGTTCCATATGCAAGTGCAGTTGGTAGTATCATGTATGCAATGTATGCACACGTCCTGATATTTCACATGCGGTTAGTGTAGTTAGCAGGTACATGGGATGTCCTGGGAAAGAACACTGACATGCAGTGAAATGGATACTACAGTATCTTAAGAATACTGTGAACGTTGGCTTAACTTTTAACAAGACCGATATTGGTGAATCGCTGAATGATGTTGTAGAATCATTGGTTGGTTTTGTTGATTCTGATTTTGCAGGTGATATAGATAAAAGAAGATCTCTGACAGGATATATATTTACTCTAGCTGGGAGTGCGGTCAGTTGGAAAGCACAATTGCAAGCTAATGTACCTTTGTCTACAACAGAGGCAGAGTACATGGAGGTAACATAAGCAGTTAAAGATGCAATATGGTTGCAAGGTTTGGTGGCAGATTTGGGCTTGGATATGACTACTACAAAAGTGTTTTGTGATAGTCAAAGCGCCATATACCTTATGGGGAACCAGATGTACCATGAGCGTACAAAGCACATAGATGTCAGGTATCATTTTATTCGTGATATAATATCAAAGGAAATCGTTGATGTGAAGAAAGTGTCTACACACGATAATCCAGCAGATATAATGACCAAGGTAGTATCAGTTCGAAAGTTTAGAGAGTGCCTAAACTGGATTGGTGTTCGCAGTATAGAGTGAATGCCTTAGGGGCATTTGGTGAGTCAGAAGAAGAGAAGTTTCTTTGTTGATAGTGAATAAAGGATATTAGCCTCAAGGGGAAGCTTTATTATGAATGAGTCGAATAGTGCCTTGACAGTGACTGTGTCCGGCAGTACAGTTTTGTGTCTGTGATAGTGATATTGTGCCTTGACAGTGTACTGTGTTTGGCAGTACAAATAAGTGTTGTGACAGTATTGTGTTAGTCTTGTGGTATGAGCCCATTAGGCCCATTGTCTAGTAAGTCTATTAATTCTCTATAATAGACTACTAAGGCTACACAAAACACAATCTGAAATCTGTAACATTTTCTATCATAGTGAAACTCTTTTCTCTGGCGGCGCCCGTTGACGTAGACAATAGTCGAACCATGTTAAATCTTGTGTTCATTAAAGTTTGTCATCTTGGACCGAACACACATATACCCAACGTGGTATCAGAGCCAGACCCAAACGGAACGCGATGGTGGTAATATTCTCGGAGGTCGAACATGATGAACCAGTAGCCATGCTCAATGTGATCTGCTCTAGAGATCCTAGTTCGGAGTGTCTGTGGCTCATCAAGCAATGTGGCTTGATTGGAGTGGCGCTAAGGAACAAGACAAGTGGTGGTCTAATAGGAGGTGAGCAACAACATCCGTAGTGCCTCTATTGTCAGGTAGTCTTCCAACCTGATTAGAGTGGGCGGATAAAAGTCAATTGAGAGGAGGCCAAGTGGTACTTTGTTCGAGAGGAGGATTTGTTATGGTGGCGACCAAAGTCCCACATCCCACATCTTTTAAACATGGGAAGGATCATTGGTATATAAGTAAGAACATATCTCAACTAGTATGAGGCCTTTTGGTAGTGGACCAAATGCAAAGCCGTGAGGGCGATCGGGTGCCAAAGCGGACAATATCATACTAGTGTTGAGATCAGTTGTGTTCTTACTTATATACGGAGGCGGAATATACAGACCGTACCCCCAATTCATAACATCCATATTGCTAACAGTTATATTTGGACAAAAAATGCGACGCCACTACATAATGACTGAGCGCCAAAATTAGAAACTTTCAGATATGGATTTTGATCAGAAAGTTGTTTCATAGCTTGACATGAATTACTCATCCACTTGAGCTGAAAGCAAGAGATAAAAGATTTGAAGATAGCTCAAAATTTTGAATCACCAAATCTGATAGACGATTCAACGTACAAGACTTCTGAATTAGCTAGATTTGATTTCCACGAGACTTCACTATAACTGGATAAAAGAGACGAAGAGACTTCTTCAATTTGATGTCAATCAGTTTTTGATTTTTTCTGTTCTATTTCCTACAAAAATAAAAAATCCAAAACCTACCATTAATAGAGATGAACTGCGAGAAACCTTGAAAGGTTAGTAAAATTAATAATGATTAGAAACAAGTAGGAGAATATGGTATTTATAAGTTTTAAACGTCACTTCTTATATATCCCAAGCCCATACTTTCAAGCAGAGTGATTGCACTCAACTGATTTGAGATTCAGAGGTTGTTGAACTCCATTTTCATTTTAGAATTAATGATTCATTTAACAAGCTATTTGGCTACTTTATGTTGGTCCCCACATATGTGCACAATCTTCATAGATGAGTGGATTAACTGCATGTAACATGTTAGAAGTTGATTTAAGGCCAAGGGTAATTTCCAGATGATGGCATGTTAACTAGAATTAGAGAGTCTATTTTTATATCAATATTAGAAAACCATTGCTCTTATAGATTTGAAGACCATCAAACAAGGTTCTTGCTTCAGTCATTATTGGAGTCAACTAGCATAGAGATTGCCACAACCCTGAACAATATCACCCTTGTTGTCCCTAAGAATAGCACAACCGCTGGATTCTTTTTTGGATATACAAGACTCACCTGTATTAAGGTTGTATCTATCTAGAGAAGGCTGAGACCAACTGAGGAATGGTAGCTTTTGTTTATCTTTTAAATGGTTGTAACAACCTAATTCATCATCAACAGACTCATCTCTATGCCGATATTTTTCCTTAAAAAGGTTAGATTGATCAATGCTAGATAAGATGTGCTTAATGTAATTAATAGCAGATAGATGAGTTAGTAATGCCTTTGAATTTAGCTTTGTTTCTACCTTTCCATATGACCCAACATATGATAGGGGGCATAATAGAACAAACATGAACATCTTGATTAGTAGACCGTAAACAGTTTCTAGTCATGTGAGCAATAGTCATGTGATACCAATACTAACTTTGAATATACCATCAAAATATGACAAAATAACCCAATAATAATTACAGGCCACAAATAGATGATTAGGAGATTCTAAGTTGTTGCATAATTTATATTTGGAAGCCATAGAAGTGTGCCTCTTCTAAATAAAAGTATCAGAAGTTATCAAATTGTGAAAGATTTTTCAATGTAAGAATGAGCATTTATTGGGAGTTATAGAGTCAAAGCTTGCCGAAGAGACTAAAATTGTTATATTTAACTCCGAGGTAGTTCTGTGTATCTTTAAATTTATACGTGCCACTTTAGAGAGAAGCCAAATAATATAATATTCTTTATGGTCTTTAACAAAGTGCTTCTCTATTTGATGAATTTAATTACCAGAGAAAATGCCTATAAGTATGTTAAGATTCAATGTGTTATTGTCCCAGAAAGCTTTAACTTTTTCAGACTTATACCAACTACTATTAGTGTTGTCTTTTAAGCTTAATTAAAGAGGATTTTTTTGTACCAATTGTCTACCCAGAAATCCATATCACCTTTACCAAGGCTCCATCTTATGTTTGCTTCAGCTATAGTTTTTATTTTTGCTAACTTTATCTAAGTCTGCGAACCTTTTGAAGAGTGGTTGACCTTGATATGATGTAAGTTTTTAAAGTAGATATTGTGAAGATATTTAGCCCATAGAGAATTCTTCTCTCTGAATCTTAACCAAGTTTGCAAGAAACTAAATTGTGGATGTCATTAAAGTCTCTAACATTCAACCCACCTTCACCATAGGGCTTACAAACCCTTGACCAATAAGCCTAGTGAATCTTTTGACTGTCTTGAGTAGATCCGTTATGAACTTATTGAAAATTCTTTCAATTCTTGTGATCATATTTTAGGAAGAAAACAACATTGCATCCGTATTTTGGAATATCAGCAAGGACAAAGCTGATTAGAGTAAGCCTTCCCCTACCTTCCCATTATTTGATCTTTTTCCAAATTTTGTTTACCAAAGAATCATAATTTATGTTCTTGTTATTTTTGTTCAGGTGATACTTAGATACCAGGTAGGGAGGAAACTATTATTGAAACTAGATAGGTTAAAAATAATGGATATTTTGGTGTGAGAGAGGTTTGAAGATGTTATAATTTTTGTTTTGTCCTTGTTAATGGCATGACCCGAAATATTCTAATACTTTGAAGGAACTTACCTAGATTAGTAATAGTAGATTGCATCCCATTGGCGAAGATAAGAATATCATCAGAAAATGCTAGGAAAGGAATAACAATGTTGCTCCTAGTTGAAAATTTCATGGTCTGACTGATGGAAACGTGCCTGGTTAGACCTCTGACCAAAACCTCTTCAGCTATAATAAAGATACTAGAGGATAGAGGCTCCTCTTGTCTGATGCCTCTTTTGGTTTTGAAATATCCTTTAGACTTTTCATTAATAAGAATGGAAACATATACATTCTTGATCATCTTATCAATGATATCAATAAAATTATGACTAAAACAAATACATGCAAGACTTTAGAGATGAAGCTGTGGGATATCCTATCAAAATCCTTGGACATGTTAACCTTTATCAGAATATTTCCAGCTTTAGTCTATCTATTTAAGTCATAGATGAGCTCTTTGGAAATGAGAATGATGTATTGAATTAACCTGTCAGATACATAATCACCTTGAACACCAATAATAATTTTTGGGAGAAGCTTTACGAGTTTATTGTTGATGATTTTGGACATGATTATATTCATATGAGTGTAAAAGATAATTGGTATGTATTCTTTCCATATTGTAGGGTTGTAGGATTTAGGAATGAGGAAAATTCTAGTAGCTAAGATGCCATGAGGGGTAATCTACCATTGGATAAAAAACACCATTGTTGCACATAAATCCCTTTTTATTATATGCCCGCAGGTGATGCAGAAAAAGATGTTAAACCCATCCATGCTTGCAGCACCGATAAAGTTGAGGCTCTTAATGATGGAGTAAATTTAATCTTCCATAAGGAATAGCCAGAAGTAAGTTGCTATCCTCTTTTGTGATTAACTTAAGAATAATGTTAAAAATATTTCATTCATTATTCTGGTCTCTTCTTCTTTGTTTGGATATGATAAGTCAGTCAGGATTTCTTTAAAGTAAGTTTCAGCAAATATGCCCAGATGATGATTATCTGTGATCCATTCTATACCATCTTTTATGCTTTGAATGCTATTCCTTCTCCTTTTCTTTTTGACGTAACTGTGATAGATCTTAGTATTTATATCCCCATTCTTTATTCAATTAGAGTAGCATTTCTGGAACCAGTATGATTCTTCAGTGGCCAATGCTTGGAGATAAATGAAATTAGATTTTGAAAGGTTAATTCTGTTTTTCATGCTATTAATATCATGCAGCTTGACTTCAATAATTTTGACTAATTCTTAAGCAACCAACACTTTATCATATATATTACCAAAATGTTATATGTTCCAGATTTTAAGACCATCTTTGAGTCTCTCGAGTTTGTTCCAGAATACATGCATAAGGTAGCCAACTATAACATGATTTCAATTTCTTCCACTATATTCAAAATTTTATTTTTTAAAGAACCACATATTCAAGAATTTGAAACCATACTTAGAGAATGTCATGTCTTGAGATAAGGTAATACAAATGAGAGTATGGTCGGAACATGTTCAGGACATATGAAGAACATTTGTATTGCTAAAATAATATGATCATGCTAAATTGTAAAGAACACGGTCTAAATGTTTTCATTTAGTTTTGTTAGACCAAGTAAACTTTGATCCAACATAGCATGCATTTTCACAAAAACAATCACTAATAGTTTCATTGAAATCTTCCGTATGATTAAGACAATAAGAGGAACATCCAAGCTATTCATCCGATGATGTTATTATGTTAAAATCACCCATAACCAGCCACTCTTTGGTAGTTGTAGATATAGTTCTGAGAGTGTTCCAGAGGTCAATTATGTCTCTTCTTTAGCATTTAGCATAAACACCAATGACAAAGAATAATAAATATAGTCTAGTTTAAAGTAACTCAAACAAATATAAAATGTAAGATACAACATATATTACTTTATATAATCATCAAATAGTAATTTAATTATTAATTTGCAATATTCACAAAATTATAAAGCTATATCCTATAATTATATGGTATTTATGGCAAAATAAATATTATAACATTTTTAGTAATATTTTAGATATAATAATATTATGACGTGTTCTTTTCTACATACTCAGTCGAATAAATAATATTTTCTTGCAGATCAACTGAATGGACTTTGGGTCTATAAGTGCTTACGCGAATGGACTCGGATTTTATAACAATTCGACTGAATGAATTTTAATCTCTTGATCGATTGGATTTTATAGACCAGATGATTTATACTTTTTTCCTTTCAATTTTTTTATCTGAAACATTATTACTTTAACGTGTGATTTTTTTACCAAAGCTTTGTTTTTGTAGTTGAATTATCCTTTTGAAGGTATATCTTGTTGTACTATGGTCATGTTATCTATTGGTGGGTTCATGTTCCTCTAACTTCATGCCTGTCAAAATTGATTCGTATGATTTATTATTTGTTGCCTCAAAATCAAACTTAATTAACTGTTTTTAATTTCTTCTCCACATAAAATCTGCAAACCTTTTTCGTTCCTCATTTTTTTGTAGAGGCTTCATCTGATCGTACAATCCATTCATAATATTTTTGTAAAATTTATTTCAACTTTTTTTTTTCTCATCACTTATGATGGAGTCGAATATTTTTGGAAGGGCATTACTTCTTAAACCGGAGGGGAAGTTCAGACCAATTTTACACCAAGTATATTATGAATAGTCCGACTAAGTCAATCATGTCTCAACTGTGTGCTAACACTGTTTAGGGTTTGGGCTTAAAAGATTAACCCGACTCTAGGGTCCAACCCGGAAGGCCCATGGATCACAAAACCAGTATAAATACCCCAAACAACTTCATTTAATAGGTTGGACTTTTCTTAGAGATATTAAATACAAGCATACACCTCTCTCATCTCTCTACTCACTACTTAAGAATTAAATATCTAATAGCCAAACGACTCAAAAATACCCTCCGACTATAAATCATCCCCACCAACTTACACTTTCATTTTTTGAAATTTATTAATAAAATCTGATATCTTTTGTGTCTTAGTTGATGTACAAGGCTCAAAATGAATCTCATATTCTCTAAGCTTTGTAGATCAACATTTAAGATGACATGAAATATTCGATTTTTGTAAAACATTTCTGAGATGAAAAGATGTACGAGCTATAATAACATGATTTTAAAAATGGACGCGTATTTCTTGCCACTACCATAAAGACTAATCATACTTTCTCGAAATTTAAACAATTTCTTCTGTATCTATCAAAATTTTACTCACATATTAAATTGGTTTATGCATCCGATTATCTTCACGCACCAAAACATCACTTACAATAACATTTAAAACTGATAAGTAAAAATAAAGGCTCTACTTGAACTCGCATATGCAAATCTATAGAGGTAAAATATTTATTTAATCATCAAAATATTTAACACATTTAGTATCCTATTTAAACTTTTTTGCCCCTTTTAAAATTTCAAGAAATGTATGACACATATTAAATACTTTTGAAATAAAACGAGACAAATATGCTAAACAACCGGTTAACATTTGCACATCTTTGATAAGTTTAGGTGAAACCATATACAACACTACTTTTAATTGTATGAGATCATCTTCAATACCTTTATACTAATCATAAATCCATTTAAACTACCTTAAGCTACCTATTGATTTACTTACTTTAGTCACTTATTCAATACACTAATTAAACACACCCAAATTTAATTACACTATTGATTTACTTACTTTAGTCACTTCATGACCAACCTTAAGCTACCTATTGATTTACTTACTTTAGTCACTTCTTCAATACACTAATTAAACACGCCCAAATTTAATTTAAAAAAATTTATATTTTTTTTTCAAATTTGAAACTTGAATAACTTCCAATATTTGTTAACGTTCCTTCACCAAATACAATATTAGTTATATATTTTATCGGTTTTGTTAACTGTAAATCATCACACGGGCCGTCAATATTTTTTTTCTTAAATTTCCATCAAAGGTTCATCTTCATTTATTGGATGCTGATGATCTAGCTTACGTAATTGATATGTGATGATCTTATATGGACTAAAAAACTTTGAATATGAATCTCTAGCCAGCCACTGACTTCCTCTGACAACTTCAACATGATTTCTAACAAAACACTTAACACATTGATGATAAGATGAATCCACTAATTTGTTTCATATAACCATATATTACTTCAAATTGCATCCTAAGAGCTTGATGTACTATAAATAAAATTTGTACCTTTTGTTGTCTGGCTAGAATCAATCATTATTGATGATTTCACTTCAGTAATAGATATAGTTGACCTTCATGCAGAACTTACCGAATGTATTTAAATATTTCATATATAGACATCACAATTATTTTCTCATAACTACTTCTATAAAGAACATTAACTAAACTTCCCATATTTATCATAACTATTCGTGTTATCATCCCAAAAATCTCTAAAGTAAATAACAAAATATCTTCACGGAGAGCAATAAATCCTCTCAATTCATCATCATTAAAAATTATTAATGGTGTTGGTAATCTATTCACACGTAAAGATGATACATCAACAAGATATAGTTTCAAATCTTTTTTGTATCACTTTCTAGATTTATGAAAAGTTCCAATCAATGTATCATATCCAGATATGATACAAAATAATTGTTTATTTGTTTGATTTTTTTCTAAATCATTATTTTTTCTCTCTTTCCTCTATTTCTTAATTTTTTTTATTTTTACGAACTCAATCAAATATCCACTATCAATTACTATCTAAATTTTTTCTTTTAATTAAAAATAAAATAATTTTGTATGAACATGTTCATTTTAGATAATTACAAAAATATCTTTTAGATATTTCATTATGTGTAGAGAACATCATCCTAGGAGGTTTGTAACTCACTTTATCACATATCTTATCATTAATTATTGTAATTCCCCAATTGAGTGGTGTAAACCTCTTATTTGTATTATCATAATATGAAAATCTAGTTTGATTATGATGTATTCTTCCAATGTCATCATTTCTCAAATCATCACCTTTTCTTGTGTCAGTCATTCATATTCTCTACCCTTGAACTTTGTTTGACATAACTCTACTTTGGCTTGCTTCATCAATTTTAATAATTATTTTATGATTTCTTCAATAAATATCTCATAGTATCTACTAAATATTTAATCAAATTTTATAACAAAGAACTATTTAAATGAAAACTTCTCTTAAAAGAAGCCAAAACAACCCCATCTTGACATCCTTCCAAGCTATTTATTTTTTTATCAAATTTTTAAACATAATTTCTCAAAATTTTGGTAATTATTTCAAATAGTCATGATATACGAACCATCCTTTTAGATAGTTTTGTTCCAAATAAAATAACTTCAAAATGAACTCCAAAGTTTTTCAAGTTGAAAAATAGATACAATAGGTAAATTAAACTACGCTAGATCATTTCGTCTAAATGTCATTGAGAACGATTGACAAAAAAGTGTGACAGCAGAATTAAATCCTAACATTGTATTATAAACTATTCTAAATAATGTTACAAATCTTCAGACTCGTCATAATTATCCATTATGTACAGATAAAATATTTTCGGAAATTCACCGTCTAAAATACTTTGAAAGAGCAACGATTGTTCCAAATTATACGAGGTTAACTTTAGCCTCTTAAATGTCCGTTGGTGTATTTCAAATATATATTTGTTTCTTAACTCTTTTAGATATCACTTTATTACTAGAGTGCTTGTCATCATTATCATATATCTTTACTTCATTTTCTTTAATTTGGATTATCTTATCACTTACACACAAATTCACTTAATTTTTATTATCTTTGATAATTAATTTCATAGATAATCATTATAACACTAGAACTTCCTCTTTAATTGAATTGTTTAGGAGAGTGTTATACCCATAATTAGTTATGTTAGGAATAACTTTAAATATGCTATTATTCATGAATTTAAGCTCTCTTTGATGTTAAGATAAGAAGGGGAAGTTAGATTTTCTTTAAAATCAATGAATTATTAATTTTGAGACGTTTTATATATTAGGGTTTTTGTTATAACTTACTAATATTTATATTTTTTAAATATTTGATAGTTCAAACGACTTATGCACGTTGCCCTTAATGCCTTGAAAAGTTGAAACAAATATTATTCCTTATCCTTGCCTCATCTTTGAGTCTTAACTTTGGTTTGTAGATTAAAGTAGAAAATATTGTATGGGCTTGATGGGTTTGGAGAGTAATTATGAAACCAAGGCGGTGCTTACCACTACTTTATACAGGTAGAAACTTATTGCCTTATAATTGATAGAGTAAAGGTTAAAAGAGAAAAAATCTTGCTCGAAGATGATGATTTAGCTGAGAGAACAGGGAAGAACGAAAGAGGTGTATGTGAAGGAAAGAGACGAGGTAGAGCGGCAGCTAGAATAAGACTAGATCAACTAAAGATACTGAGACGCAGCGTTTCACTCAAGGGACTGTGGGACTGGCTCAATAGCTAAACACGGGATACAAACATAGACAATGGAGCTGGAGCTGGAGGAAAATTCTCAACCTTCGGAAAGTAGCAGCCAATCTCTACAAAGTTATAATAGGCAATGGAGCTGACACATCCATCTGGCACGACCCTTGGCTATTCACCAACTCCCTGACCCACCGGTATGGCCCCGCCATCCAAAATCTATCCCGCCTTGAGAATTTTCCTCTCGAGCTTATTCATACCGATGTGTGTGGTCCAATCAAGCCGAGCTCTCTAGGTAAAAGTAACTACTTCCTTCTCTTCATTGATGATTTTTCAAGAAAAACGTGGGTATACTTCTTGAAACATAAATCTGAAGTCTTTGGAGTATTTAAGAAGTTCAAAGCAGTTGTTGAAAAAGAGAGCGGAAATAAGATTAAAGCCATGAGATCTGACCGAGGAGGGGAGTTCACATCCAATGAATTCCTAGAGTTTTGTGAAGCACATGGAATTCGTCGCCGCTTGACAGTTCCTAGATCACCTCAACAAAATGGTGTGGCAGAAAGGAAGAACAGAACAATCCTTGATATGGCGCGAAGCATGCTTAAAAGCAAGAAACTGCCTAAGGATTTTTGGGCGGAAGCAGTGGCATGTGCGGTTTACTTGTCCAACCGATCTCCAACAAGAAGTGTTTGGGGAAAGACACCACAAGAAGCGTGGAGTGGAAGAAAGCCCGGAATTTCCCACTTGAGAGTATTTGGAAGCGTAGCCCATGTCCATGTACCAGACGAACAACGAACCAAGCTTGATGATAAAAGCAAGAGTTTTATCTTCATCGGTTACGACTCAAGTTCCAAAGGCTACAAGTTATACAACCCAAACAACAAGAAGGTTGTGATAAGCCGAGACGTGATAGTTGATGAAGAAAGCGAATGGGATTTTGGGTCTCATACAAATGAGTTCACATTTTTTCCCCAAATTGAAGAAGATGAACATATAACAAATGAGCAATCAGTAGGTGTTGCAACCCCACATGCTTCACCGACATCATCTACTCATGGAGACTCACCACATTCATCATCATCAAATGGTAGTCAAAATGAGAGAGCAGTGGAACGTATCCGAAGCCTTAGTAATCTTTATGAGGTAACCGAACCAATGGATAACATTACACTATTTTGTCTCTTTGCTGATTGTGAGCCAGTGACATTTCAAGAAGCTGCACAAGAGAAACAATGGAGAGACGCGATGGATGAAGAAATTAGAGCCATCGAGAAGAATGACACATGGGAACTCACCTCACTTCCCAAAGGGTGCAAGACAATAGGCGTCAGATGGTTATACAAAACCAAGAGAAATGCTAAGGGGGAGATTGAAAAACACAAAGCGAGGCTTGTTGCAAAAGGCTATAGTCAAAAGGCGGGAATTGACTATGATGAGGTATTCGCCCCCGTTGCCCGATTGGAAACTATTAGACTAATAATTTCTTTGGCAGCTCAAAACAAGTGTAAGATACAACAAATGGATGTAAAGTCAGCATTTCTAAATGGCGTCCTTGAAGAAGAAGTCTACATTCAACAACCATTAGGCTATGAGGTCAAAGGCCACGAAGACAAGGTGTTGAAGCTAAAGAAGGCTCTTTACGGGCTAAAACAAGCACCAAGGGCATGGAACAGTAGAATCGATAAGTATTTCCAAGAGAATGTCTTCAACAAATGTCCGTACGAGCATGCTCTATACACCAAGATCAAAGATGGAGATATTGTGTGTCTCTACGTGGATGAATTGATCTTCACCGGAAGAAGCCCGAGCATGTTCAATAAATTCAAGGAAGTAATGACGAAAGAATTCGAGATGACAGATTTGGGGCTCATGGCGTACTACCTTGGCATTGAAGTTAAGCAACAAAAAGATGGAATTTTCATCTCACAAGAAAGCTATGCTAAAGATATCCTGAAGAAGTTTAAGATGGAGAATTGTAGCCCAATAAGCACACCCATGGAGTTTGGAGTCAAAATGTCCAAGCATGAAGAAGGCGAAAGTGTGGATCCGACATCATTCAAAAGTTTGGTAGGAAGTCTACGCTATCTAACTTGCACTCAACCTAAACTACTAAATATTAATTTAAATATTTCTAGAATATTCTTTCTAGATGGACCTTATTAAGTGGGTTGGACCCTTTGAGTGGGTTGGGCCCTTTAAGTGGGTTGGGTCCTTTAAGTGGATCAAGTTTATGATCCAACACTCCCCCTTAAACTTGATCCCGTGACCCCTAGTAGTTTCCTTAATCGTTTGAAGTCTTCGCTTTTTAGTGGCTTGGTGAAAATATCAGCAGCTTGATCTTGTGTCTTCACATATTCTACTTGCACATCCTTTCTTGAAATACACTCCCTTATGTAGTGGTAGCGAACATCGATATGCTTGCTTCGATCATGAAATACTGGATTCTTGGCTAAGGCAATGACTGACTTATTGTCGACATACACTTTAGTTGGCTCATTCTGTGTTAGGTCTATCTCCTTCAATAGATTTCTAAGCCAAATTGCATGACTAACACAGGTAGTGGCAGCAACATATTCTGCCTCACAAGTGGATAATGTGACTATCGGTTGTTTCTTTGACATCCATGTGAAAGCAATGTTTCCCATGAAGAATACAAATCCAGTAGTACTCCTTCGATCGTCTATGTCTCCACCCCAATCACTATCGCTTTACCCAACAAGTTTGTAATCATTAGAAATGGAATAGAGTAATCCAAAGTCGATTGTACCTTTCAGATAACGAAGGATTCTCTTTGCAGCCTTGAAATGAGTTGTTGTTGGAGATTCCATATAACGACTAACCAATCCAACTGCATGAAGCCAATGGAGCTGACACATCCATCTGGCACGACCCTTGGCTATTCACCAACTCCCTGACCCACCGGTATGGCCCCGCCATCCAAAATCTATCCCGCCTTCGGAACATTCAAAAGGTGAATGACCTCTTTCAAAATGGCAGATGGGCATGGCCCTCCCAAGCCAGAGCGCCCAATCGAAACCTTAACCCCCAACTGTCTGAAATTATTACCGCCATCCAAAACCTCCCCCCCCTCATCCTCTAAAGACTCTTTCATTTGGCTCCCCAATAAGCCCCACCATTTCTTCACCATCAGTAGCACCTACAACTCCCTTAAGCCAACCAGTAGCAAAGTCGCCTGGTCTGACCTTGTCTGGCACAAGTTTTCGATACCCAGGCACTCCTTCATCACTTGGCTAGCTATCCATAACAAACTCTCTACAAGAGACAAGCTTATCTCCTGGGGTTTAGACTCCCCCCCTTCTTGTGTTCTATGTGAAGCCTCTGCGGAAAACTTGGAACACCTCCTAACCCAATGCCAATTCTCCTCTGCAATTTGGGAATCACTATCCCTGAAACTGCTATTTCCCTCCCCCCTAGCCCCCTGGCCGCAATGGTTAGAGCAAGCAAGTACATGGACAAACTCAAAGGATAATAGACAGCCCCACTGGAAAACAGCCTTCTGCGCCACAGTCTACTACATATGGAAAGAAAGAAACGATAGAATCTATAACAACAGGCGCTCCTCCTTCTCCAGTGTAGCACACCATGTGCTATCGGATCTCAGATACCGCTTCAAAGGAACAAAAGCGAACTTCACTGGATAATCCGGCCATCCCATTTCCTTCTATCACATTTGTAACTTAATCTTGGGATCATCCCACTAGAATCTTTGTAACGCTACTTGTAAGAGGCACTCGCCTCATGGAAACCCATGTAAATTTTATTCATTAATTTAAGCGCTTTTTATACCAAAAAAAAACATAGACAATGGGCTAAAAACCCACACTCACCGATACTGAAAAAAAAGACTACACAGAATAGTTTAGAGAAACAAAATATGTTTATAAATATAGTTTTCATGTAAATGTCTCATATGTAGTTGAAAATGCAGAAAAAATTCATTCACAAAACGCTCCCCTTCTTCAATCTTTTATCTTCTTCACTATGGGCTTCGTTATAGGCTTGGAAAAATAGCAGACCCTTTTCATGCATTGGGGCTTGGCCAGATGCTCGGTAGAACAACCGGTCCACGACTTTCACAAAGGCCATAGGGTTTGACCATCAACTTGGTAGAATAGTATTGGTTAACAGCATCTCCAACCGACTCTATTTTACACTCACAGAAAAACAATATATATAATAAATTTTTTTGGGTGTAATATATATAATAATTTTGTCTGAATATGCATTTATACCTACTTATAAAATAGGTATACATTTTTTTTTGTTTTTTTTCTTCACTTAAACAATAAAACATCTAATTTAATTATAAATACTAATTTGTTTGTTTGATAATTTATTTTTTTGGAAGTATCCAAATTTCCATCCGTATTTATCCAAATTATAGATTATTTGTTAAAGGTAAAGAATAATGGTTTGTCGATCTTTTGAAGGTTATGCCACCCGCTTGATACAACATTGGACGTGATGCTTGTAATAAAGCCGAGGCTTGTATATGGGCTTGTACGATAGTTAACCCGATGATTTGCATATACGTCGAAAGGTATACGACGAGTTTAGGAGGATAAATGACATGTAAATATGTCAAGTCTTAACATAAATTTGGAGAAATATCTGGCCTTGTGGTTTGCAGACAGGTTGAAAGATATGCTACTAGCTCATGAGGACGACCGACGTGATGACATGTAAATCTCTTGGAGATGGGGAAGAACTAACTTGGTGTTTTACAGACAGGCTGAAAGATATACCACGAGTTCGATAATCGACCTTGCATCTTATAAATTTGAGTTCGAAGACCCGCACAACTTTATTTTTGATCCGTTTTGAGTCCAAAAATCCGCACGATTTTGTTTTTGGTCCACTTCCAAAATGTATCATACTAGTTGAAATATCTTCTTACTTATATACCACTGATCATCCCCATGTTTAACTAATATGGGATGCGAGACTTTGGTTGCCATTCTAACAAATCATCCTCTTGAACAAAGTATCACTTAGTCTTCTCTAAATTGATATCCATCCGCTCACTCTAATCAGAGTGTGGGCTAACCTGACCTATAGAGCTTTTACAACAAATCTATATGCTCACTTGACCACCCTGCATGTTCCTTAGCTCCACTTCATAGGAGTTCTAAACTAGGCCTCACCGCTTGTTCCTTAAGAACACCCCATACAAGTCTGCCTCATCTTGATCCAAGAAGTCACAGGCACTCCAAACGAGGTTGTATAGAGAAAATCATTCACCTTGAGCATGGCTGTCCGTTCATCATGTTTGACCTCAGAGAATTTCATCCACATCACGTTTCGTCTGGGCTTGGAGCTCTAATACTAATTGCTGGAAATATGGGCACCGCATATTGCGCCTCCATACCGCATATTGCGCCTCCATATATATCAGTAAGAACAACATAATCTCCACACTAGTATGATATTGTCCATTTTGGGCACAAAGGCCCACAATGATTTACTTTTGGTCCACTTTCAAAAGACCTCATGTTACTAGTTGAGATATCTTCTTACTTATATACCATAGATCCTTACCATGTTTGACCGATGTGAGGTGTAGGATTTTGGTCGACACCTTAAAAAATCCACCTCTCGAAAATAGTACCACGTTAACCTCATCTCAATTGACTTCCATATGCTCACTGTAGTCAGGTTTCAGACTACCTGAATCAGATAGAGACACTACAAATATTTCTGCTCACTAATATTCGACCATCATTGTCTTGATCCTTAGTGCCACTCCAATCAAATACCTCCATCTTAATACACTCCAATCAACTCATATTGCTTGATGAGCCACGAGCACTCCAAGCTAAGATCTTTAGAGCAGATCATTCACCTTGAGTGTGGCTTTTGCTTCATCATGTTCGATATCTGAGAATTTCACCCACATCGCGTTCCGTCCAAACTAGGATCATACGTTGATGATTTATATTCCCAAAATTGCAAATCTTCTTTCATTTCGTACATTCCAACCGGTAAATACTCGATTGGTTTCATTTAATCACTTCATGTGTATCTTATTGCAATACACGTTAGATAAAAAAAATTATAATTTTTTTTATATGTTCTCTTGTACATCTCCTATATTTATATTAGTATATTATTTTGTTTTATAGAAGAATAATATTTTTTGACTAATATAATATTTTCCTTATAATAAAAAAATCAAATCATAAATACAATATTCTTTATAATTGAATAATATTCTTATGTCAAGAATATATTATTCAAATCTTTAACTAATTAATTAATTAATTAATTAATTAATAAATAAGTTCACTTAATTAATTAATTAATATCTTTCAAGTTTAGTTTAATTTAGTTCTAACATTTTTTATTTTATCACAGAATCTCATAAGATGAGCCTCATCCTTACGTTGTTCCACTAGGTCAAGCTAAACTCATGAATTTTTTTATTTAGAATACACGATTCTCGTAGTAGGAGCTCTGAGTTCTACTGGACCACAATTTCATCCCCATAAGTAAACTAAAATTGTTGTAGAGCGTGGTCTCGTACATTTAGATTATTTGGGTCAGACTTTTTGGCAATATTCTTTTGGGTTCCCTAAATTCATTTTGAATTTGTCCAGTATGGTGTGTTGGTGACTTCATCTTGGCCATTAAAAAAAATATAATACGGGGATGAGAAATAATAGTGGAACTAACATTTAGTGCAAAAGTTCATGATTTATCCATCACCAAACTGCATTACATTTTTTGGGCTGAGGCTTCAAGGTATGTATGCGTAAACAAAATAAAATATTATTCCATATGAATTTGCTATCTCATTTTCATGCTTTGGTTTAATAATTCCACAAATCTGGTAAAATAATATATTATAACGATGATGCATAGTTTTGCAATCAAGGTGGTAGAGGTCTTACTAGATCCAGACCCAATTAGGAGAATGGACATGCACTGAGTAACTATAATAATTTTACTCATGACTAATGTTGAATGCTTTCTCACATTTTGTAGTTGTCACATCTGGTGGGGGTTGTTTCAATCAAAGGGTATATTAAGAAAGAGTTTTATCCTTTTGAGGAATTTAACGTTGGAGTGAAGTGTAGAGAGATGAAAGAGGTGTGTCATAGCAGTAAATCTTTTCGTACCCCATTAAATGAAGGTGGTTGAGGGTATTTATACTCGTTTTATGACCCATGGGCCGTTTGGGTCGGACTTTGGATTCAAGTCAATCTTTAAAGGCCATACTCTAAATGGGTTAGCACAAAGCTGAGTCATTATTAAATTGGTTGGACTGTTCATAATATGCTTGATGAGATATATGTCTGAACTACCCCTTTGGCAGTAATGTCATTGTAAAAATATCCGAACCTATGAGTAGCCCCTTTAGGTCTTTCAAAAGTCTTTTGGAAGAGCTAAATTATCTATGGAAAGACCTGGATCGTATTTGAAGTGTCTTTTAAAGAGTTGGCTACCAATGAGAGAAACCCTGGTCGGATCCGATGTATTTCCTTTTGGTATATGGAAAAACCAACGGTCAAAATTTTGAGATCTAACATGTGTCATACTTTGATTCGACCTCTCAGCCGTTTTTATTCCTTGATACTTGCACCTACCTTTCAAAAAGAAATTAGGGTAGACTTTGATAAGGAAATAGAAGTTTAGGGACTAAAATATAAACAATAAAAGTCCAAGTGACAAATGGTAAAGTTATAAGAGCGATTTAGATTATGTACTATTGTTGACGACTAAGTGTAAACCCTTTTATGTAACCACTTTCAGTTATAAGCTAAGTCTTTGCACCTCTATATAAAGGCCAAATCTGAACTAATAAAGGGGTCGAACTTCTGATTTTACTCACTTGTGTTCTCTCATTTTCTCTCTCTAAAATCCTTTTCTCTCTCTAAACATTCCAACTATTGTTTACTAAAGCTACTCTTTGATGAGTACGGATTTTCTCACCACTCACTGTATAAACCAGACAGGGGCGATTCAGACAAAGGCCACCCACTGAACCATCCAAACTAGACATAAGTATTACAAGTTAATCAACTTTTGACTAAGCCAATTGGTAACCTACTTAATAAACTAATGGGTTTTTGAATTCGACCCGGTTTCATGAGTTTGACCCGAAAACCCATGAGGCCTATAATTAAGGGTATAAATACCCAACCACTTTCATCAATGAGGGTAATGAACATTTAATACAACCAGGAAGCTCAAATCTCTCATCACAAACCACTTAAACATTTAATACCTTTAATACACCACAAAACACCTAACAGAATTACCCTCAGTGGAAAATAATTCACACCAAATTGGCGACCACATTGGGAGGAGAAGGTGCCTGAATCAAGCATTCGAAACCATCAAGAAAAAACAGTTTGGATGAATCCGGACGAGCAGGAAGTGCCACCAGCTTTGGCAGAAGTGGTGGGATAAAACTATGAATATACGATCGAGGAGCGAGATAGACTAAAAATTGAGATAGAAGCCTCGAGGGTTGCTAAAAGGGAAGAGATGGGTGTGAAAGAAAAGTCAAAAGTGTTAGCAGTTCACCATACTGACAATCCAAGAGAGCATGAGCCATCAAAAACCCATGTAAGCACTAAAAAGACTCATGCTAGTTCAAAGAAGTCTCACCGGTCCAAACCGGTGGAGAGCTCAGATTCAGACTTAGAATCTTCTAACAGCTCCTCAAATGAAGACATAGTCGAAGAATCCATATCATCCAGCAGTGATGAAGGCCGTTCTGAGAAGAAAAAGAAGTTGGTAAAAAAATATTCAAGGAAAAGGGATATGCATGGAAGGTTGAAGAGGCATCTGGGTAAAGGGTTGTCTCATAGTCACAGCCATGGCCGGAGGCATGTAAACCGATTGTTAATGGATCCTTTTGCCTTTCATTGATGAGCCAGGTATCTTTGCAACTCCCAACGAAGATACTGTATTTAGTCGTGACCGAAATTGGAGACAGTCTCCATTGTCCTCCAAGATACTGTCCGGAAACCTTCCTAAGAGGTTTGACAACACAAAGATGGAAAAATATGATGGCAATAAAGATCCAGATAACCATCTGAGCAATTCAATAATTTTATGATGAATTTTGATGATGATGATAAGTTACTTTGTCGAGCATTCTCCTAGTCTTTTACGGGGAGTGCTCTGAAGTGGTACAATAGTCTGCCACATGGCTGCATCATAAATTTTGATACTTTTTGGGTGGCCTTCCAAAGGCAGTTCGTTGGAAGTAAAGAAGTAAAGGGCAATGAAGACACTATTATCAATTGTTCCCAAGAACCAAATGAATCTTTGAAGAAATACATAAGTCGCTTTGTGAACGCCAAAAATGGGTTATCTGATTGCTTTGAATAAGTGGCAACAGCTTCTCTGAGGCACGGTTTGAACCCTGGAAATTTTTCTGATTCAGTAACCAGGAAAAGGCCATGACATGGGGAGGTTTACTGAATCAGGTCGGCAAACAGATTAATGTAGATGAAACGAAAAAAACCATGGTGCACCGACAAGTGAGGTCTGCTCCAGCTGCACCAAATTAAAACCAGAATCAGTCCGGGTACAAGGCCAAGGAAGTCGGACAGGGTCAAAATAGGGCTAAGGCTCAATCCCACCCAGCTGCACCAGCTCAAAGCCAGCAATCTAGAAATAAGCGAGGACCTTGGGTTCAACCAGAGTTGTTTCCTGAACTAAAAGAAAATGTAGCCACCATTTATGATAAAATAAAAGACGAAGTACAGTTCAGAAAGCCGGCTGCATTACAATCTCCCAGGAAAAGTCGAAATAGTAGTTTTTGTCAGTATCATCGTGATATTGGCCATACCAATAAAGATTGCATCGCGTTGAAACAAGAAGTACATAATTTTATTGAGAGAGGGAAATTGGGGGCATATGTTAAAAGAAGAAGTGGAAATAGGCCTGATAATGCTCATCGGACTGGCCCGAACAATGCAGGGACATCGACTCCGGATAGGGCTATGGTGATAATTGAAAGGTTTGATATAGAGTCAGAGTATTTGGAACCTGATCCAACTCGAAACAAGGTGGGCGTTATCACAGAGAATTTCAAGACGGTGTCCGGACTCATCAACTTTTATGAGTCACTTACAATATTTGGGGGAGACACCATGACTGCACCAACATCTTCTTCGAGAAAGAGGCATGTTCATACTTTAGCTACCCAACTAGAAGGAGGCATGACTTCCTATCAATCGCATATTCCATTTCCCTTTATTGTTTTCGATGAAGATGACTTGAGGGACATAGCTGGTCCTCATGAAGATGCTGTTGTAATAGGAGCCTCCATTGGGGGCAATGACATAAGACGAATTTTGGTAGACACCGACAATTCAACCAATATCCTTTTTTTAACTTCTTATAAACAGATGAAGAATCCAGCAGTGATTCAGCGTTCGAACAGGTTAATAGTGGGTTTCAATGGAAGCTCAGCTGATGTAATTGGGGAATTCGAAGAGGAAGTTTTGTTGGGCAAGGGCCCTTTTAAGAAGATGGTCAAAATACTTTTTGTCGTGGTAGATTTTCCTACGTGTTACAATGCCATTTTGGGGAGATCTTTTCTCTTTAGGATCCATGCTGTGTCTTTTATAGTCCACCAATGTTTAAAATATGCTGTGCAAGGACAAGTGAGAGTTGTCCGAAGCAGTCAGAAGGTAGCAAGGGAGTGTTATGCAACAGCACTGGCCCCTCGAATTTTGGGGGAAATTCGGATAAATGAGGATTAGCAATTTGAAGGGCCCTCTGGGGGAGAGGCTGAAATCGATGACCCCAAAGAGACTCCTGGTGTTTTAATACCAATTGAACAATTCGAAACTCACTCTCTGGATGAAGGAAGAGGTGTCAAGATCGGGTCCAAGATGACGTCAGAATTGAATAGTAAAGTATTAGCCTTTTTGAAAAACCATCAGCATGTTTTCACTTGGTGCAATGCTGATGTAACCGGAGTGCCAGCAGACATTATATCACACCAATTATCCATCCGGATGGATATAGCACCTGTTATACAAAAGAGGAGAGATTTTTCTAAGGAAAAAGCTGATGTCATAGTTCAAATGGTTGACCGAATTACTAAAATGGGACACATAAAGGAATCTCATTACCCATTATGGACAGCCAATCCGGTGCTAGTAAAAAAGAAAAATAGAAATTGGCGTATGTGCATTTATTTTACAGATCTCAATAGAGCTTGCCCAAAAGACCTATATCTGGTCCCACGAATTGATCAGTTGGTGGACTCCACATCTGGGAACAAGCTATTATCCTTTATGGATGCCTTCTCCGGGTATAATCAGATTCAAGTAGATCCGAAGGATCAAGAGCATACCATATTTGTTACTGATAGGGGCCTCCATTGTTACAAGGTGATGTCATTTGGATTAAAGAAAGTTGGGGATACTTATCAGAGATTAGTAAACAATGCTTTTGCTAAACAGATTGGAAGAAACATGATAGTCTATATCGATGACATGATGGTGAAGAGTGTGGACGAATAGCTACACTTGGCAGATATCCAAGAAACCTTTGCCAACTTGGAGAAGGTAAATTTAATATTGAATTCGGAAAAGTGTATTTTCGGGGTGCAGTCCGGAAAATTCTTAGGGTATGTGATAAGTGAGAAGGGCATACAACCAGATCCAGACCAGCTTAGTGCTTTATTGCAGATGGAGCCTCCTCGGAATATTAAAGAAGTACAAAGGTTGACTGGGAGGTTAGCTGCTTTAAACTGTTTTACCTCAAGGTCTTCGGATAGGTGTGCCTTGTTTTTTAAACTTTGAAAGGTACAAAAGAGTTTAATTGGTCTCCCCAATGTGACCAGGCTTTCGATGAAATTAAGAAACACTTATCCTCTCCTAAAACTTTGTTTAAACCTGTTGATGAAGAGACACTACACATATACTTGGTTGTTTCTGATTGCGCCCTAAGTGCAATGCTAGTTAGGGAGGTGGATAATTATCCTCGTCCGGTGTACTATATCAGTAAAAGCTTGATTGATGCAGAAAAAAGATATTTGAAACTTGAAAAAACTAGCACTGGCCTTAGTAATTGGTGCTAGGAAAATGAGGCCCTACTTTCAGTCTCATTCGATCATTCTCCGGACGTCTTTTCCCTTGAAAAACGTTCTTCAAAAGGCAGATGTTTCAAGCAGAATGACCAAATGGTCGGTGGAGCTGGGAGACTATGATATTGATTTTTCCCCTCGTACAACAGTCAAGGCTCAGACTGTTGCTGATTTCCTAGTTGAATTTCACTCAGACAGAGACACCAAACAAGCAACAGTTGAAAAAACTAAGAAAGTATGGGTTGTTCGGACTGATAGAGGATCGAGTACCATGGGTTGTGGTGTTGGAATATGTTTAACCTCGCCATACAGCGACAAAATAGATCAAGCTATATGTTTTGCTTTCAGGGCTTCCAATAATGAGTCTGAATATGAAGCTGCTATATGAGGTTTGAAATTAGCCCTAATTTGTGGAGCCAAAAGGGTCAAGTTAATGAGAGATTCGCAACTTCTAATCCATCATGCACAAGGTCAATCCGAGGCAAAAAAGGAGCAATTGATTAAATATTTATTTGTCCTTAAAGAAGTGGCACTTAGTTTAAAAAACATCACCTATGAGCACATACCCCGAACAGAAAATACGTTAGAAGATTCCTTGGAAACCATAGCCTATTCTGGGTCATACCCATGGATTCATGTGCAAGAGTGCCCATCCATTCAACTCAGTCAGAACAAGGAAGAAGAAAGTTTAAATATACAAGTAAATCAACCTCAAGATTGGAGATTTTCTCTTTTCCAGTACCTCTCAGATGACATTTTGCCTCCGGAAAAAGTAGTGGCAAGAAAAGTAAAGTATAAGGCTCGTGGCTTTGTCATCCTAAGAGACGTTCGTTACAAAAAATCCTTTAGTAGACCTCTCTTACGATGTTTGGGGTTCGAAGAGTCCCAAATGGTGCTCTTCGAATTGCACGATGGTGAAGGATCAGCACACTGTGGATTCAGGGCTCTAACCAGAAGGGTCTTGTTAGCTGGGTACTATTGGCCTTCCATAATGCAAGATGCTAAGGAGTTGGTGAAGAAGTGTGATCCATGCCAAAGATACAGTAATGAAATTCATATCCCAGCTGTCCCTTTAGAGTCGATTTCTGAGCCAATACCTTTTGCTCGTTGGGGTCTGGATTTGGTGGGACCTCCACACATGGCATCCGGAGGGTGCAGAACTATAATTGTTGCTATTGATTACTTCTCAAAGTGGGTAGAAACAACTTTGAAAGCTGTTATAAAACTCATCTTGTCTAATATTTGCTGCAGGTTTGGAGTTCCCCAAAAGATAACTACAGACAACGGGCCACAATTCGATAACAAGGATGTGGAGAATTTTTGTGCCTCTAAAGGAATTCAACACTGTTTCTCTTCTCCTTTCCACCCACAGGAAAATGGTCAAGTTGAAGTAGCTAACAGAACCATCCTGTCCGGTCTTAAAAAGAATCTAGAAGGGGCAGCTGGAAAGTGGCCAAGTTATCTACAAGAAGTACTATGGGCTTACCAGACCACTCCCGGGGCTGCAACACAAGAGTCCCCATTTGCCTTGGTGTATGGTATGGATGCTAGCTCCCATAGAGGCCACTCTTCCTTCATTCCGAGTCCACCATTTTTCCGAACAAGCTAATGAAGAGGCAATCAGAAGCCAGCTTGACTTGATGGAAGAAAGAAGAGTCAAGGCTCACCTTAGAGCCACACACTATCATGGTTTGATGAGAAGCAGATTTTCTTCCAGAGTCAAAAGAAGGGATTTTCAACCAGGTGATAAGGTGTTGAGGAAAGTATTCCTGCATACCAAGGAGAAGCAGTTCAGAAAGCTAGCTCCAACGTGGGAAGGACCCTATACGGTCAGTGAAAAGCTTAAGCCTGGGACATATAGGCACAAAGATAAAGATGAAAGGATTTTGAATCACCCCTGGAACATTGAACACCTCCGGTTGTATTTCGAATAAAGAATATGTAAATATTTACTTGTTTAAAGTCCGTGTAAATATTTGGGGGCATACTCTTTCCTACTCTAGTGGCGCGGGGAGGTTTTAATGAGGTGTCCGGGTTTTTAAATAAAATTTGATGCCTTCTTAAATTATGAGTGATTTGACTAACAGATCGGATTGATTCGGTGGAGTGATGACCATTTAAACATTTGTCATCGGAGAATTTAAACACTCTCACTTTAAAATATTCAAAGGCCATTTAAATACGAGCCATCAAAATTGGAAAACTATAAAACGATATAAGAGTTGTGTAAGATGAAACTGCTCGACATATACCAGAGAATGATATTAAATATGTAAAATTCCTTGGCCATCCAAGGACTTTAGATTTTTAAAAAGAGAATGTTTGTCCGGACAAGGGCCGGACACGGTTACAAAATTTCCTTGGCCATCTAAGGACTTTAGTCTACACAAAAATTAAAGAAAAATATGGTTAAAACTTTAAGGCTGAGCTTTCTTGGATGGCCCAGCCTCACTTGGTTTCTTCTTGGGATCTTCGATCTCCTCATCTGGACTCTCTCCAGTATTTTCATCTTCATCAGTAGTATCATCCCAACCACTGGAATAGCCGTGCTTATCACCATCAGCCATGGTATGGTGATGGAGGTCTTCGTATTCCACGAATCGCCATAGATCTCCCAGTGTCCTCTTTAGAAATATCTCATGAAAGAGCAAGACCATGTCTGATTTGACTTCGGCGTACCTTTCCTCTTGGGAGTCTATCACCTTGTTGGTGTATGCATCAATCCTGGCTTGGATTGTTTTCTCTTACTCCTTTAACAAGTCGTATTTTTCTTGCTTAGCCTTAGACACATCATCTTTGGTGTGGTTAATTTTTGTCTGAGGGTAAATTTGTAATTTGTTTTTGAGTTTTTGGAGGTGTGTAGGTGTTTAATGTTTGAGTAGAGAGTAAAGGGAGAATTAAGCAGCCTAGTTGTATTTAATTTTCATTACCTATATTTAATTCAGGTGGTTGGGTATTTATACCCTTTCATTTGGGCTTTATGGGTTTTCGGGTCATGTTTAATGGACCCGGGTCATGTTCAAAGACCCATGAGCTCTTAGTAGGAGAGCAAGCAGCTTAGTCAAGAAGTGTTTAGGTTTTTAAGTATTTTAGTCATAGTTCGAACAGTTCAATGAGCTAAGTGTTCGAACTGCCCTGTCCGGTCCATTCGTCTTAGTCCGAACTGTCCTCGTCCGGAGTGGTAGCAATATTCAGACTCATCAGGAGCCCTTTTTTTAGGTGTTTGCTCAAATACCTTTGCCAAAAACCTGAAAAACAGTCTGATGTCAGGGGCAGTTTTAATCCGGACAGGTCTTTCGACTTGTGTTATGGCTTTATCCGGACTAATAAAGATTTGTGAATCCAAACGTTTTTTTGCCAGAGTTTATGGGACACGTGTCACTTTTTGGTTGGTTTCTTCAGCCGTTTTTTCACCTTGAATCTCGCACCCACCTTCTTCGAAAAGCAACCTCTTCATTAAAGAGGGTGACATCAGCGCCGTCTTTTAATCATTACCAATCTTTTCGAATTCTCCTAGGAATCAAACTCTTTTTTCAGATTTACTATAAATTGAAATGCTTTCTACTGTTTCACCATCACTCTCGTTTTTACTCTGCAAATCCTCAAAGCTTTTTCTCTCCAAAACAAATTTTTACCCAGATTGTTTATGTTCAGGGCGCAGAACGCTTTGATCAAAGGCGGGTGGCTCAATCTCTCTGAATTAGAAAAGACGCAAAAGGTTGAAAGGGAAAGGCGCATTGTAGCAGGCTTACCCGCTTCGCCCATCGACAAACCAGCAACTTCACCCACAGAATCAGACCAAGGTTCTTCCTCCATAAAGGGCATCAAACCGAAAAAGTTATTTCAAACCAATCTTTCACCTATTATCTCAAGCTCCTCGGTTCAAGAGTCGGAACCCATCGTTGAACCAGGTTTAACAGTTACAAGCTTTAAAAAACCCTCCCCTTTCTTAGCCATGGGGTCAGACGCTGAAACCTCTCCTCAGAAATTAGTTGACCGAAGAAAAGGTCGGCTGGTCAAGGGTCAAGCTTCTAAGGACACCCCTTCGAAATCGGGTGCCAAGGACAGTAGTACTGGGTCAGAGGCACACATTAGAGCACCAAAGGATAGGTTATCCGGTCCGGAGGGCACTGGTTCAAGTCCTCGAAGAGAAATGGCTACACCAGAGCCCCAACCGGAGGCCAGCAACCAAGAGAATACTGAAACTCAGCAGTCCGGAAGTCAGGCTGAGCCAAATCTAAACCTTCCCCTTACCACTGCTACTGAAAACCCCTCATCAATCATGGAGGAAGTAATGGAGGACTCTATCAAAGAGGCTCCATTCGAGTATGAGCCTTCCGGACAGACTAGTAGTGCTGTTGCTGCCCAAAAAGATAAAGGCAAGGAAAAGTTATGCTTGAGGCATCCGGACCTGCCGGAGTGTCTTGAAGGAAGGGTGGGGCCTTGTTTTCACAAGGTCAATGTCAAGTACCTCCTTGCCGTGCAAAAGATCAACTACGTATTCATCCACACAGCTGAGCTGGGCTGGATGCGTACGAAGTGGGGAATTCCAGAGAACGTGAAGATAAGAATCCCTATAAACCCCGAAACTCCCATGGACTGCAAATTGAGCGAGATAGTCATCTTCACGGAGCTGTTTAACTGGGGGCTCAGATTCCCCTTGGACCCAGAAATTGTCAGATACTTTCATCTGATAAAGCTCTATCCGAGCCAGCTGAGCCCCAATGCTTGGTACACCCTCATGGCCTGCATCATGGCTTCTAGGCTCTCAGGGATTCCTCTACCAATGGAGGAGTTTGCTGCTGTGGCTAGTCTCTGCAGAAACCACCACATCCCCTTCTACCACTTCAATATGGGGGATAACTTCAAAGCTGTTGATGACCTGCTAGAGTCGGACAGGAATTGGAGGACTCAATTCCTGTTCGTGAGTGGTGCTTAGGAGAACGAGAAGAAAATCAAGGCCGGAGTTAACCCAAGTCTCCTCATCATCAGATGGAGGAGTGATCGTAAGTCTCCTACTTCATATTTTTATTTCTTCTTTTATCCCATTTGTTTAAACTGATTGAATTTGTCTTCTTCTTAGCAGAATTGCCCAAGGACTTCAATGACTATCTAAAGTCCGGGCAGACTACTTGCACCAAGAGCAATGCTTGGACTGCTGAACGGTGGGGGAACCGGTTCCATGATGCCTTCACGGGGGGCAACTTAGCAAGATCTCACCTCTGGAACACTACTGGCCGGAGGGATTTAACTTGGGAAGAGCTCACCACTCAACCCCCTCCGGATGTAGTGCTCAAGAGGACACATGAACCGGATGGAACACTTTACTTGCCAGGCCGGGCCAAGGCCCCGAGTAAGATGAAAGGCAAAAAGAAGAAGGGCAAGAAAGTGGCAGGTGGAGCGGACCCTACTGAGGTGGAGGAAGCTGTTTTAACCAATCCGGAGGGGCCACCCCCAAGCCAGATTGATGCTGCTCTCTTGGAAGTGGTAGAGCAGGAAAGTGTTAGGCAAGAAGCTTACTCCCCAACACCCCCAAGGGCTTCTAAAAGAGACCGTAAACGGGGAACTGAAAGAAAGGATAGGGAGGCCAAGAAGAAGAAGACCTCTAAGGGTGATGAACTTTCTCTCCGGCCTCCGGAGCCTCTCCCCAGGTTGATCCTACTGACCAAACACAAGCAGAAGAGATACCTGGGGACTTTCAAACTGATGAGGTCGAAGGGGGAGGTCTTAGCATTGATGGGGTAGACATCACTGGTCTTGGTGGGCTTGGTGAGTACTTTATCAACCTCCCAGAGACGATTTTGTTGGGCCTTACCTCCCTCCGAGTACTTCAAACACCGTCACTTTTAATGGTAAGACTTTTACTGTTTCAGGTGAAAGGGACATTATAGCTCACTCTTTATTAAGTAGTGTTCAGCCGGTGCTTGCTTTGGAGAAGCAAGTTCGAAGTCAGGCCGACATTATCAAAGACCTCAAGTCTGATAAGGAGAGGCTGTCCGATGACCTTCTCACTGCCACTCAACATGCTAATATTTTAAAGGGGGAGAACAAGGAGCTGAAAAAGAATCAGGAGGGGTGGACCACCAAAGTTGCTACTCTGGAAGACACCATCAAGGATCTCCGGGAGAAGTTGTCCGGAGCAGAGAAAGATCTCAACTCTTCAAAAGAGGAGACCAAGGCCAAGGACCAAATTATCAACAACTTGATCAGTGACAAGATTGCGCTTGAGAACACAGTGTGTAAGGCTGCAGAGGAGAAAGCTGATCTGTTAAGGGAGCAGGAGGCCAAAATCCAAGCCAAGATCGATGCTTATGCCAACAACGTGATCGACACTCAAGAGCAAATGTATGCCAAGGTGAAATCAGACATGGTCCTGCTCTTCCATGAGAAGTTCCCGAAGAGGAACTTGGGTGATTTGTGGCTTCACGTAGAGTATGAAGACCTTCCCTTCCACACCATGACTGATGGAGACTTGCATGACTACTCCAGTGCTTCCTCTTCTGACGAGGCAGAAGAAAATACCGGGGATGGTCCTCCTGAAAAGAAAGACGATCCTAAGGGGAAGAAGAAAATGGATGAGGCTGAGCCATCTTCAAAGGCTCAGTCTTAAATTATGAATTACTTTTTACTTTTCATGTTATCTAAACTAAAGTCCTTGGAAGGCCAAGACACCTTTTTTGTAAGTGTGTCCGGTATCTGACCGGATAGATCTTTTACTCTGCTTGACAATTTGAAAGTCCTTGGAAGGCCAAGGCACTTAAGTTATTTCAATGAATATCCTTGTTTTGCATAATTCTGACATTCTTTCATAGTCTGTTTCAATTTTGATGGCTAGTGTTTAAATAGCCCTTAGTTATTTCATAGTGAGAGTGTTTAAATTCTCCGATGACGAATGTTTAAGTGGTCATCACTCTTTTATTTCAATCCGGATGGTGTGACAAAAGATAAAGTAAGAACACTTCGGAAATTTTTTAAGAAGGCATCAAATTTCATTAAAAACCCGGACACCTCATTAAAATCTCTCTGCGCCACCAGGGTAGGAAAGAGTATGCCCCCAAATATTTATATGGATGTTTAAACAAGTAAATATTTACACAAATGCTACTCCAAGTACATCCGGAGATGTTCGATATTCCAAGGGTGGGTCAAAACTCTTCCATCCTTGTTTTCTAGCCAATATGTTCCAGGTTTAAGCCTTTCAACAACCATATAAGGTCCTTCCCAAGTTGAGGCCAATTTTCCGAGCAGCTTCTCTTTAGTGTGTAAGAAGACTTTCCTCAATACCTTGTCCCCCGGCTGGAAATCTCTTCTTTTAACTCTAGAAGCAAATCTACTTCTCACAAACCCTGATAGTGTGCAGCTCTAAGGTGAGCTATAACTCGTCTTTCTTCTACTAGATCGAGCTGACTTCTGATTGCCACTTTGTTAGCGCATTCAGAGAAATTGTGAACACGAAATGATGGGAGAGTTGCTTCTATAAGAGCTATTGCATCCATCCCATAAACCAAGGCAAAGGGTGATTCCTGTGTTGCAGCCCCAGGTGTTGTCCGGCAGGCCCACAAGACCTCTTGTAAATAGCTAGGCCACTTCCCAGCAGCCCCTTCCAGATTCTTCTTTAAACCGGACAGTATAGTTCTGTTAGCCACTTCAACCTGGCCATTTGCTTGTGGGTGGAAAGGTGAAGAGAAACAATGTTGTATACCCCTTGAGGCACAGAAACTCTCCATTTCCCTATTGTCGAACTGTGGCCCATTATCTGTCGTCTTCTTTTGTGGAACACCAAGTCTGCAACAAATGTTGGATAAAATGAATTTTATAATGGCTTTTGATGTTGTTCCTGCCAAAGGGGCCGCTTCAATCCACTTTGAAAAGTAATTGATTGCAACAATTATAGTTTTGCGCCCTCCGGGCGCCATAGGGAGAGGCCCCACTAAATCCAACCCCCATCGAGCAAAAGGTATAGGCTCAGAAATTGACTTCAAAGGAACGGCTGGGACATGAATTTCATTGCTGTATCTCTGGCATGGGTCACATCTTCTTACCAGCTCTTTAGCATCCTGCATGATAGATGGCCAATTGTAGTCAGCCAATAAAACTCTCCTTGTTGGAGCCCTGAATCCACAATAAGCTGATCCCTCGCCATCATGCAATTCGGAGAGGACTACTTGAGATTCATCATCCCCCAAACAGCGCAGAAGAGGTTTACTGTAAGACTTTTTATACAGAATGTCTCTCAGTATGATAAAACCACGAGCCTTGTGTTTCAAAGTGCTACATTCAATAAATGCACTGTGATTTTCAAAGTGCTACATCCAATAAATGCACTATGATTTTTTGATGTGCTATGTTAAAAAAAATGTGTTATGATATTTGAGGTGCCACGTTCATTTAATGCATTCGAATATTCAAAGGATTATATTATGCAAAAATAATTTAAATGATTCTGTTATGTTTTAACTTCAAATAATAAATATATATAAATGATCACATAACTTGATAACAAATATGAAATACAAACAAAAACCCTTATCATTTAGAATAAATTCGATGAGTACCATGGATATGGTACTAATATGACAAATACAAAAAAAGATAACATAAATTCAAAGGATAGTAAAGTCATTCAGATGATTCTTCTTCGGATAATTTTTCTTCTGAAGATGAACTTGGGATATGATCGAAGGCCTCACTAGGGTGCCGTTCGACATGAATGTCATTATAGAAGCTAGAAAGGTTTAATTTAGGATATGTTGCATGAATTTCTTAAAGAAGGGTGATGGCCCTCTATTCTTTACCATTGTTGATAGCTTCAACATGTCCTGGGTGCATTCAGCTTCTGCGGCAGTGACATCAGGTTGTTTTTCCTTCTCAAAATCGGTCTTCAAGGTGGCTATCTCATTGGTTAGGTTTTTTTTTCTGCTTTGAATTTGGTAAGAGAAGTCTAAAGTTTATCGAATTTTGTCTTCTCAGTAGCCAAGTCCTCAAGGTGTTTAGTCTTGAGTCGATTTATCTCTTCTTGGTGAGAAGCATTTTGATTTTATTTCTCAATCCGATGCTGCTCTCGTAAATGTCTTTTAACAAAAATGAGTCCTCTGATAAGCTCATACTTTGCCATTTCAAATCCATGAAACAGATCTATTACATGAGTTTGAAATATTTCCCTCAACTGTTTCTCAGCTTCACCAGTTCCTTTGTAGAGAATCATGTCTTTAGCCAGTCGTTTTAGATGACTTTGCGAAGCTTTAATTTCTTGAGTAAACGTCGTGTTCGTTTCAGTTTTGAGATTGGAGAATGGCTGAAGTGCAGCAAGGACGTTTGGGTTTGGTGCAACATGAGGGAAATTTGCTGGACTGGGGTGAGGAATTAGGCCTAAAGAAGTCATGGGAACAGTAGGAACAATGATTTTAAGAAATAATTTTGAGGCAGAGGTTGCAGATCTTCTACCAAAGTTGTGTAGATGATTTTGAATTTCTTGAATCACAGGATCTTCTTCTCCGATAAGTTCTTGTGATTCATTGAAGTTTATAAAACTATCGGGATCAAAGTGATCGTCCTCTTGATCGTCTTCTACACTAATTACCACATCTTCACCAGTTATTTCCTATTCCTTTTGAGGAATTTGTTGAGTCCCAGCAACTATAACCTCATTGTCATCGAGAATTATGTCTTCGATTCTCGCAGCTATTTTCTTCTTTTTCTACTAAGGACTGGTGAAACTTTTATTTTTCGAGGGAGTATCAGTTTTCTTCTTTTTTGAAGAAGGTTATTCTTCTGTTCCTTCTTCGATGGTTGAAATCGTATTTTCTTGCTTTTCTCTTTGATCGTTTGCGCTTCGAAATATTTCTTCGATGGTTGAAGCTTCTTAATAAATATTTCTTTGGCTCTTTCTCGACGAATGACATAGCGCCCCGGAATTTCTGAAAGGATCATATGCTCGTCTTTGAAGTCTAAAGGAGTCCCTCTCTTTTTGGATAGTCAAAGGGTAATGCTATCTCTCATTCCCCATTGTTTCTTCAGATCCGATGCTTAGCTTTCTTGATAGTATATGTATGAAACTTTTTTCTTGACAATATAATCAACATTGAGAGATCTTAGATTCTTACCAATTTGTGCTCTTTCTTCATCGGATGTAGTAATTAGAGCCTTGTTTTTCTTTGATTTGCGGACTGTTCTCTTTGTAGCATTATCTGATTCTTTTGAGACTTATTCATCAGATTCAGCTTCATTATCTGATTGAGTATCATTAGAATCAAATTCTTCTGATTCTGACAGGTTGTCTCCCAATTGTGGGGGGTTGTTCGAGAGACTTTGTTGAGGTAATGGGGCTTCCTCAACAATCTCCCTCGAGGGAGGACATTTGGTGGAAGGATTTGATGTAGTATCGTGATCATCTCCCATGGCTATAAAAGTTCTTTTCCTAGGATCTTGTGGGGGACAAGTTGAATAAGGGATTGCTTCGGATTGTTTCGAAGAAAATTTGCTCGATTCAACACAAATTCGAGGCGATGACTTAGTATGAGAAGTATAAATTCGGGGTGTTCTGGTGGTCCAGTTTTGGAAGACTAAATTTCTTCTGTGACGGGTGATGGAGAAAATATAGGAGTCTTAGAGGGATCGAAGTTACCGGAGTAAATAGTTTTTTGTAGATGTTTCAAGATGAGCATTGCATATCAATCCAGCAACCTTATATTCCTCTGCTCTGTCGCATATGCAGAAATAATCGTAAGCTCCAAAGATGAAGTTTCTATCAGGCTCCAGGGATTTGGGTTTTTTAGGAATTCTGGCCTTTGATCTTCTGGATCT
Organism: Limnanthes douglasii subsp. nivea; assembly: GCA_036936605.1. NCBI lineage: Eukaryota > Viridiplantae > Streptophyta > Magnoliopsida > Brassicales > Limnanthaceae > Limnanthes > Limnanthes douglasii. The sequence goes on along the minus strand of JAUPFV010000003.1, from coordinate 77,397,569 downwards.
AGGGTGTTTTCTCATAAACTGATTAAAGATAAATCACAAAGTATGAATTTTCTGATGGAAATAACCAGAATGTTTGAAGGAAGTGTTGAAGGTAGCAAAGATTGGGAGGTTTTCTCTGTTTCTCTCTCAAGAATTTATGTTTGTAAAACAAAAAGTTAGCCTGCTAAGGAATTTATAGAAAAAAGAAATACGTGCGGAGAAGTGGAAAAGGTTTGGTGCTGATTGGAGAATTTGAATCGGTTTCGTGTTTAAGGGATCTACATTTGTCATTTTAGGAACTTAGTTGTAAACATAAACCATAGGGGGCTATGATGTGTTTGAAAACATATATGGCCTTTGATTCTATTGAATTTGCTTCGAATTTATGCTTGAGGTATAGTTGTCTAAGGACATATTTTGATGTGTATTAGAGTGATTGGTTTGCATCGCATTGTGAAAGAAGAGATAATCGTTGCTTCCACTTAGATTCGAAGTTAATTGATTAGTTCACATTCATTTACAGACTTGATAACTAAGGGGGCTACTAATAAGGAAATAGAAGTTTAGGGACTAAAATGTAAACAATAAAAGATTAAGTGACAGATGGTAAAGTTAGAAGAGTGATTTAGATTATGTACTATTGCTGAGGACTAAGTATAATTTATAATTTTATGTAACCACTTTCAGTTATAAGCTAAGTCTTTGCGCCTCTATATAAATGCCAAAGATGAACTAATAAAGGGGTTGAACTCCTGATTTTACTCACATGTGTTCTCTTATTTTCTCTCTCTAAATTTTCTTTCTCTATCCAAAACACTTCAACTATTGTTTACTAAAGCTACTCTTAATAATCAAACTCACCATACTTAATACTTCATAATCATTATTTGAATCGATTTATCTCCCCTATATGAAACACTCAAGTGGCTTTCACCTCTATATAAGCCAATTTTACTGTTTTTTTCACAAGTAAAAACAATTTTCTGGAGAGAGAAAGCTTGAGTTTTTGATTTTGCTTTATACCTAGGAAGCTATATGTTCACAACAAGAACTGATTTGATCAAACAGGGTTGGTTAAACCTACCTGACTTGTAAAAATTAATAAAAAACAGGACAAGAGGCGAGAATCACAGGCGGACTCCCTGCTTCTCCTGGTGGAGTAGTTTGCCAAGCGGTACCAAAACCGAACAAGAGCACATCATCGTCTAGAACATCAGTAAATCAAAAACCTTCTTTTATCCCGACATTATCTACAACAGAACCTGAACCTTCAGTTTAAGTATCCCTAGATCCTTCTCTTAAGGATAAATCGGTTTCTAGTGTTAAGAAACCCTCACGATTTCTAGCCATGAGACCAGACACAAAAAAATACTACACGCCGGAGAGTCACTCGACTTTCCAAGTATAAGGGAACCCCTTCTTCTTTAAAAAACTTAAGTTCAGAAACATTAAATCCTCTTTCCGAACCCCCTGTAAATCCGAACACCATTCCTCTCTCTATAACGAGGTCGTCCAAATTGAAAAAGAAGTCATATGTGCTAAATCGACCGAACAACGATTGACTATAATGGAAGAAAATACGTAAGATAATGGGGAAGATACCGCATTAGAGACATCTGGACACATCGAGAATACTACATCGGACCCAACCAATAGAGGAAAATTGGGAATGCGAAATATTAAATCACTTCCGGGGTACCTGGAAGGGAAATTTCGGCCCAAGTTTTGCAAGGTCAATCTGAAATATTTACTGGCCCTTCAAAAGATTGTCTATGTGTATACTCACACTGCTGAATTAGATCGGATAAGAACAAAATGGGGCTACCCGTAATCTATTAAGGTGAGGATTTCTATTACTCCGAAGAATCCTTAAGATTGTAAGGCTAATGAACTGGTGTTATACAACGAAGTACTGAACCAAGGACCTCGTTTCCCTTTGGACCCAGAAATAGTCAAGTACTTTCATCTAATCAAACTTTTCCCAAGTCTGCTAAGTCCGAACGTCTGGTATACCATGCTAGCCAACATTATTTCTTCTAGGTCGTCAAAAATTCCAATGCCCATGGAGAAATTTGCTCCTGTGGCTGGTTTATATAGGAATCACCAAATCTCTTTTTATCACTACAACATGGGAAACGACTACAAAGTAGTGAATAATTTGTTGGAGGCTCACAAACCTTGGAGGACTCAATTTATTTTCATAAGTGGAGCTTGGGAAAATGGGAAAAAGATCAACTACCAATCAAATCTGATTAAGTTGATTAGATATTGGAAGAGCTCAAGTAACACTTGTTTGAATTTCCAGTAATATTTAAACTTTATGTAGTTATACTAAACTGATTATTGTGTCTTCTTGCATTACTTTCAAAGATATTCTCTGAGCATTTAGAGACAGGAAAAACTACCTTTTCCAAGCTAAATCAATGAGCATCGGAGAATTGGGGGCTTGACTTTCATAATTGTTTCACTTTAGGAAACATGTTGAGGGCTCACATGTGGAACACCACTGGAAGCAGATACCTCTCTTGGGAAAAATTGACCCACCCTCCATCAGATGTCATCCTTAGAAGGACTAAGGCTAATGATGGAAAACTCTACTTACCAACCCGAATTAAATCTCCTAGCCATCTAGACAAGATGAAGAATAAGAAGAAAAAAAAACTGAATTTGACCCATCTCACCAGATTCCTGAAACAGCCAGTTCGGAGAATCCTGAAGGAATTAATGCCGTTTTATTAGAGGCATTTTCTGAACCAGTTGAGGAATGCGGGGGATCAGATCAGTTGCCCAAGATAAAAATAAAGGTAACAAGAGGCGCAAGGAATGTGATGACCAAAGAGCCAAAAATAAGAATATGAGTAACTTATGGTAAGAGATAATCCTCCGCCCTACGGTTGCTATTCCTACTCCTCCAACTGATATTCCTCCACAAGAAAATGTACCAGTTAATCCTCCTTCTCTAGTGTTTCCCTCAGCTAAACAGCCAACTATTGAAGGCGAACTTAATCTGAATGACCTTCGTAACATGTACTTTAGTGACCTTGATAAGAATGAATTTGATCGAACCTTTTGTTAGACCACAATAGCCAATGTTGTACCTTATAATGGTGAATATTTCAAGGTATCAAGCGAGCAGGATACCCTAGGCCATGCAGTTTTAGGCTTCATTAGGCCAATAGTTGATCTGGAAAGGCACGTCAAGGAGTAGGCTGGGAACATCAACACTTTTACCACCGAAAATCAAGACTTGAAAACTTCTCTTTCATCTACACAATAAAAAATTGAAACCTTAAATAAGGAGAAAGATAAATTGAGCACCAAACTGCGCCAATCCAGTACTGCTCAAGGGGATCTCCAGATTAAATATTCCGTACTGGAAACCACCTCCTCTAATGAGATCAAGGATTTGAAGGAACAAATATCATTAACACCTTAACCGAAGAGAAAGATAACTTAGAGAAACTTCTTAAAGAGAAAGATAACTTAGAGAAACTTCTTAAAGAGAAAGAAGAAGAAAACAATTCTCTAAAGAAGAATCAAACTCAAGATATAGTTGCAGCAATATAGAAGTATGCTGCTGGTGTAGTGGACTTTTTGGAAAAGAAGGAAGAAGGTATCAAATCGGATATGGTTCTGTTATTGCAAAAGACCTTTCCAAAGAAAAATCTTGGACCTTTGTGGAAGTTTGTACCATATGAAGAGATTTTTTTTCATACCATAACGAATGATGATAAACATGGTTTTTATTTACCAAGTGAGAGCGAATCTTATGAGAGAACCGATGAAATCTCGAGTATTAATACCAATAGTCCAAAGAAAATGATGGTAAGGAAAAAACCGAAGGGAACAAACCATACAATTATTATGTTTACTTTTATGTTTAAAACTAATACCAATACCCAAGGCATTTTTGTAATGGTGGATCGAACATATTCCGATCAAGATGTAATGTTAAGTTTTCCTTTCGCATGATTTTTTTTCTTCTTCTTATGACTAGCTTTTAATTGGTATTTAATTTCTCCAACTTGTTTAATAGGCGTTTAATTCATTGAATCATTTCAATAATATTTCATTTGAAGGATAAAAGTATTTAATAAATCCGATCACTTCAAAGATACTTCATTTGAAGGACAAAAGTGTTTAATGAATCCGATCACTTCAAAGATACTTTTATTTGAAGGTCGGAGTGTTGAATATATATTTAATTTATCCGATCTCCTCATACTCACGATTTTTTTTGAAAAAGACATAATATACCATTGATTGAAAAGCAGACACCTCATTAAAACTTCTCTGCGCCACCAGGGTAAGAAAGGGTATGCCCTCATAATATTTACATTGAGGTATGAAACAATAAATATTGATAAGATAGTTTTATTTTTAATACAATATGAGATGCTCAATGTTATTGGATACTTCAAAACTTTTCCCTCTTTGTCTTGAAGTCTATATGTTCCTGTCTTGATTCTTTCACACACTATGTAAAGGCCTTCCCAATTTGGAGCCAACTTCCCAAACTGTTTCTCTTTGGTATGCAAAAAGACTTTTTTTAATACTTTGTCTCCTAACTGGAAATCTCTTCTCTTTACTTTGGATATAAATTTACTTCTCATTAAACCCTGATAGTATGTTGTTCTTAAATATGCCTTCACTCTTCTTTCTTTAATCAAATACAACTGATTCCAAACTACCATTTCATTAGCCTGTTCGGAATAGTTTTGAATCCTAAATGATGGCAAAGTAGATTCTATGTGTGAGATTGCATAACGAGGGAAAAATTGGACTCTTAGATGGTTGTTCGGGGAGTAATTCGGTAGGCTCATACTACTTCTTGCAAATAACTCAGCCACTTTCCTGCAACTCGTTCTAGATTCTTTTTCAATCTTGTCAAAATTGTTCGATTAAAAACTTCGACCTGCCATTAGCCTGAGGGTGGAAAGGAGAAGAGAAAGAATGTTGAATTCCTCTGGAAGTGCAAAAAGTCTCCATATCTTTAATGTCAAATTGTGGCCCATTGTTTGTGGTGATTCGTCCAAGGATTCCAAATCAACAACATATGTTGGATATGATAAATTTTATGACCGCCTTAGAAATAATACCAACTAGTGGGGGCAAATTCTATCCATTTAGAGAAATACTCAACTGCGACTATTATTGTTCGATAGCCTCCGGATGCCATGGAAAGAGGTCCAACCAAGTCCAAATCCCATCTATCAAAAGGTATGGGCTCAAATATTGACTCCATAGGAAATTCTGGTGTATGGATTTCATTCTCATATCTCTGGCAAGGATCACATCTCCTGACCATATCCTTGGTACCATTATATTTGGCCAATAATATCTTGCTAACAAAACTCTCCTGGTTAAGGCCTTATAGCCATAATGTGTTGATCCCTCTCTGTCGTGCGATTCAGATAAGACACTTTAGGATTCCTCAAAGACTAAGAAATGTAGGAGAGGTCTGCTGAAAGAATCTTTATAAATATTCTCCCTTAAAGAAACCACTAGCCTTGTACTTGATCTTTTTAGCTAACACTTTATTCGAAGGTAAAAATCCATTAGAAATAAATTGATGTATTGTCATACCTTCAATCTTTGGATTGTATATCAGATATATTCATACTTTCTTCAGACCCATCCTCTTTCCCTTGATCTGATCTTATGGAGGGGCATTCTTGCATGAGAATCCATGAGTATGATTCAGGATAAGTGATTGTAGCTAAAGAATCTGCCATAGTATTCTCTGATCTAGGGACATGTTCATACCGGATGCTTTTAAAACCTATGGAAACTTCCCTCAGTACTTGCAGATACTTTATCAACTGGTCTTTTTTAGTTTCAGATAGTTCTTGAGCTTGATTAATAAGTAACTGAGAGTCACTTACTAACCAGACTCTCTTTGCTCCACATATTTGAGCTAGTCTTAACCCAGCAATGGCCGCTTCATATACTGGCTTGTTATTGGATGCCCTGAAACCAAAACATACAACCTGATACATGGTATTAACATAAAGGGAAGTTAAACAAATTATAGCCCCGCATCCCATCGTACTAGACCCACCATATGTTCGGATTAACCATTCTTTTTCAGACTTGTTCTCCTATTCCTGTTTGTGAGGCCTTTTAGTATGAAATTCTACCAAGAAATCAGTTATAGCTTGAGCCTTGATCGCGGTGTGAGGCGTAAAATAAATATCATAATATCCAAGCTCAACGGACCACTTAGTCATTCTTCCTGATATGTCAGTTTTTTGTAGAACATTCTTTAAGGGGATAGATATTTGAACCGTAATCGAATGTGCTCGAAAGTATGGCCTTATTTTTCTGGATGCTATTACTAATGCCAAGACTAATTTTTCTAACTTTAAATACCTTTTTTTCGCTTCCAACAAACTCTTGCTCACGTAATATACTGGACGAGGGTGATTATTCACTTCCCTTACCAGAACAACACTCACAACATACTCCGATACAGCCAAATACATAAAACACTTCTCTCATTAAATAGGTTTCAATCACATCTTGGGTGAAGAAACACCGCAGAGACCAATTAAAGTCTTTAGCATTCCTTAAAACTTGAAAAAACTGAGCACACTTGTCTGATGATCTTGAAATAAATCTATTCAACGCAGCCAACCAATCAGTTAACCTCTGGAATTATTTAGTACTTTGAGGATGATTTGTAGCTAACAGAGCGTTTAACTGATCCGGATCGGCATGTATCTCTTTTTTATTTATGACATACCCAATAAACTTTCCAGATAGGACCCCAAAAATACACTTTTCCGGGTTTAACTTTAGGTTAATGGCTTCCAAGTTAGAAAAGGTTTCATGAAGATCAGATATGTGTTCTTTCTCTTCGAGGCTCTTTAATATCTAATTGTACTTTGAAAAGGCATCCATAAAGGATAACAACAACTTGTTCCCGATGTGGAGTCGACCCACTGATCTATCCGAGGCACCAGAAAATGATCTTTAGGACATGCTTTATTAAGACCAGTGAAGTCAACACATATGTGCCATTTTCCATTCTTTATCTTGACTAAAACGGGGTTAGCAGTCCACAATGGGTATTGAGATTCTTTTATATGACCCATCTTGGTCAGTCGATCCACTTCTTGTACTATCACATCAACTTTTTATTTTGAAAATGGCCTTCTTTTTTAAACTACCGGTCCAACATCAGATCGGACTGACAATTTGTGACAGATTACTCTGGCGGGTACCCCAGTCACATCATCATTGCACCATGCAAACACATACAGATTATCCAACAAGAAATACAATATTGTTTTCAAACTCATTGGAAATTTAGTGCCAATCTTAACATTTTTTCCTCTGTTAGGAAATGGGTTTCAACTTCTTTTATAGGAATTATAACACTAGGAGCCTCCCTTGGATCATCAATTTCATTCTCAACGGTATAAGACTCCAGTAGTTGCTATTCCTTGTTAGCTTTGACGACCTCCAAAGACTTTGAGGTAAAAACTGTTACATAACATTCTCTCGCCACCTTCTGACTGATTCAGACAACATCCATTTGTGCACCCACATCATATTTTAAACACTGATGAACATTAGAGGCTACAACATGCACGTTGGAGCACCAAGATCTTCCAAAGATAGCATTGTTAGATGTTGGGTAGTTAATCACAACAAACAATACCTTCACCTTTTTGTTAAGAGGTCCTATGCCCAACAACACTTCCTCTTCAAAATCAACAATAACATCTGCTGAACTCCAAGTAAATCCCACAATAGTTCTGTTTGACCGTTGAATAACCGAGGGATTTTTCATATGCTTTTAAGTATTCAGAAATAATACATTTGTCGAACTACATGTGTCAATCAGGATTCGATATACATCATTTCCCTCAATTGATGCTTCTATCACCACGACGCCTTCATGTGGCCCCGTAATATCTCTTAGGCCATCCTCATCAAAGACCATGAAAGGAGATGAGGTTTGGTATAAATGTGTGGACATCATTCCTTCCAACTGAGTTGTCAAGCTGTTGACATGCCTTTTTCTTGAACAACTTGAAGGTGTTGTCACAATGTCTCCCTTAAATATGGTTAAAGACTCAAAATATTTTACCAGATAAAAAACTATAGCAGACTTATCCACATCAAATCTTTCAACAATCATCATGATATCCTCCTGTCTGGATGTTCCAGGGGCTATCGAAGAAGTCGTTGGGGGAACATTATCATTGGATGGTGTAATATCTTGTCTGATGCCCCCTTGTTTCTTAACAAAAGTGCCTAATTTTCCTCTCTCAATGAGATTTTTCACTTCTTGCTTTAAATCTATACAATCATAAGTGTCATTCCCAACGTCGTTATGATATTTGTAGAAAAGGGTACTTCAGGTTTCTCTAGAAGACTGTAGTGGGATTGGTCTTCTAAAGTGTACATCATTTTTAGTCTTGTCATAAATTGTTGCTACACTTTCTCCCAACTCAGTAAACCATTCAGGTTGAACCCAAGGACCCTTTTTTACTTCTAACTTGTCTGCTTGGGCCGATATGACCTTGTCCGGTTTCCTTTGATTTGTAACCGGTCTAAGTTGTTGTTTGTGTAGTTGACACTATGGTAGTGGATCTGTTCTGATGAGGCACTCTAGAATTCTTAGTTTCTTTAACAGTAATTTGCTTCCCCACTTGGTTTAATAGCCGTCCAAAATTTATTGCTTTTTTCCGAGTTACTAAGTCAAACCAAATTACCCAGACTCAAGTATTGTCTTAAAGAGGCGATTACTACATGTTCAAAACAACCAGCTAGCCCATTCTTCGTGTTCACAAACCTAATGATATATTCCTTCAAAGACTCATTCGGCTCTTGAGAACAATGACTAATCGTATCATAATTCCCTTTAAGCTCTTTGCTTCCAACAAATTGCCTCCATAACACAACCCAGAATATATCAAAATTATTTATAGATCCTTGAGGGAGATTATCGTACTATTTCAGGGAACTTTCTTTAAAGGTTTGTGAAAAGGCCCTGCACAGTAGCTTGTCATCATAATCAAAGTTCATTATAATTTTTTAAAATTGTTCGAGATGATTTTCCGAATCTTTGCTTCCATCATACTTTTCTATCTTGGAAGTATCAAACCATTTGGGAAGATGCCCAGAGAGTATTTTTGAAGACAAGGGTGATTGCCTTCTATTTTGGCTACGTCTAAATACAGTATCCTCATTGGGAGTAGAAAAAATACTTGGTTCAGATCGAAAAGAAAATGGATCGATCAACAAATGATCAATGTGTTGATCAACCAAACCTTTTATTTTCCCTAGATACTTTTTAATTCTGCCATGTCAATCATTTTTTCTTGAATGCTTCTTGGTCAGAATTAATTTTTTCTTTAACAAGCCTTCATCACTGTTAGATGAGGCTGATTCTTCAAGCTCCGAATAATTAGATGAACTGTTAAAAGACTCCGATATAGAGCTCACAACATTTTTGGACCGATGCGTTTTCTTGGAGCTGAGATGAGTCTTTATGAACTGCGCATTCTCACCAGGGTTATCAGTCTGGTGGAGTATTGATGCACCGAACTTCTGTTTGATTCCCTTTTCTAGCTTGTTTTTTAGCATTTAAAGCTTCAATCTCAGCCCTTAACTGATCACGTTCTTTTTGCATGAATTATTTTTCATCACCATTGTGATTAACATTAGACACAGTAGTGTGCTAATTATTTTCTCTCACCCCTTCGGCTCTTGGAGGTGAAACGTCTTGTACATTATGATCCATCCGAACTACTTTATTTAATGGTTTTAAATCTGAAATTCAGGCACCGTCGTCTCCCATTGTGGTCACCAATTTGGTGGGGGTTGTTTCTGATCAAAGGGTATATTAAGAATTTTTTTTATCTTCTTCAGGAATTTAATGTTGAAGTGAAGGATAGAGAGATGAAATAGGTGTGTACTAGTAGTAAAGTTTTTCTTACCCCATTAGATGAAGGTGTTTGGGGGTATTTATACTTATCTTATGACCCATGGGCCGTTTGGGTCAGACTTTGGACTCAAGTCAATCTTTGAAGTCCAGACTCTAAATGGGTTAGCACACAACTGATTCATAATTAACTTGGTCGGATTGTTCATAATATACTTGGTGAGATATATGTCCGAACTACCCCTTTAGTTTAGACAATAATGTCCTTCCAAAAATATCCGAACCTATCATTATCGTCTGAGATCATGAATATTTCCGCATACGTCAGACAAGTAGTATTCGTGAGCGCTTCTATGTCTTATGCAAATTCCAAAATCTATTTATTCAAATTACCATAATTTTTAACCTAAAAATTATACCCAATTTTTACTTATCATTTATCATAGAGTGTCAATTCAAAGTCAGATAAATCATTCCCAATCGTAAACCAAACCGACACATGTCATCCTAATAAACCACTTTATATTCTAACAATTTGCAATTTTTATCTTCATGTCGTACTTATGACGTACCTTGAAAATGATACAATCACGTTGACGTATTAACCAACCTAATACCAGATATAAGAATCTACGAATCAAACTAGACTTAGATGAGAGCTAATACTGTGGTAGTTTTGTATCACTATAGGACAATTTGCCATAATATTACATAAAATATTAAGGAGATATAAGACTAATTGTTGGATTGTTGGCACAAATTTGCATGGGATTTGAAGAGATACATGAGCTCACGTGTCATTCTCATCTTTGAAGAAAGTGTAATACTAAGTGGGAATATGGTCTATTGTTACCTAACCAAAAATTGGAGCAGAGAAGACATCATAAGTGACTTGTGACTCAGCTTAAACTAACTAATCTAAAATGAATTAAACCATATAAAAATAATTCAGCTTTCGATAGTGCAACAAAAAATGAGGCGTCATCAACAAAGATGAACAATTTTGGTATGATATTCTATGTAAATTTTTAAGCACTTGTTGGTCATCAGTTTGTACATGTTATTATATGGAAATGTTTAAGCACTTGTTGGTCATCAGTTTGTACATGTTTATCGGATGCTTAAAGTACGAAAAAATTTCCTTTATGAACCAACCTAGTGAGACTTCCTAATGAAATAAAACCCCTAACATCATGACCAAAGTTTTCCTAATCGAACCCTTGAATAAAAACTGACACTTTTTTAACCGAAGCTTCGAGAACATGTGATCCCAACGTTATGGCATATCTGTGCTAAAATATTAGATCAAAATTCTTACAAAATATGATGTATTATACTATTCACCTTGCGTATTTAACCAAAATACAAAGACTCAAATCCTGTATAATATCACTTTAATTGAATTTAAACATTGAAAAATGGATACATAATTAAGATATAGTCAAATATAATTAAGATATAGTCAAATAAGACTACAATAATCAAGTGGAATTCATACACGATTAATATATAATGAAGATATAATTACGTGTAATTAATTATATGGTAAATATATAACGATGATTAATTAAGATATGGTGAACATATATCAATTAAAGTTTTTCTTATAAAGTTTCAATATTAGAAAACTAAGATTTAACTTTGATGAGTCATATATTGATTTCAAATACTATACCGGTGAGATCAGGCGTGGTGAGAATGTGATCTTTGTTGTTATTTTTACTTCATATCTTAGGATTGAAGATCCACTCTAGATAGAATATTATATTCTTTTGTTTGGGCTAAAACTCGTTTCTTCTCTATCTCTGGTGGTGGGCATCATAAATGGGGATTCCCAAGTGATTATTAATGCGGCTACATCTGCTTTCAGTTCGTCGACTCTTTAGAATAAAAGTTGGACATTAATGAACTTTGTTTTGGAGCTAAGTTTGAACATATTTGTAGATAAGCTAATAAAGTTGCTTACTGAAAGGGGGCATAAAGTAAAACAAAAGATACTTATTTGAACAATATTCTACGAAGAAATTCATGGAGGTTGGGTACCTTTAAGAACAATTAAGAAGTATGAGTTTGTTCTCATTGATCTTTTTGCAGGGGTCTATAATTCGAATTTGTAGGTTATTGATTGGCTACATTTTTGTAGGCAATACATTTTTTTGAGTTGTTTGTCTACTGATTTTGAAGATTTTTGTTGTGTTATTAGTTTTTTTAGGAATATTGTTTTTGATTATTTTGGGTTGATTTATTCGAGGTTTGGTAGGTTATGCATGTTGTTTTTTTACATTATGTCTACTGATTTTAACGTTATTTTAGGCTGTTTATGGGCTATTTTGGGGCTATCTGTTGTGTTATTTTTAGATGATTGCATATAGGTTTGGTGGGTTGTGCAAGATATTTTTCGGTTGTTTGTCAACTAATTTTCAAAATTTTAGACTATTTTTAGATTGATTTGTTGCAGGTTTCGTGGGATTTGAAGATTGTATTTTGGCCATTTACAACATAATTTTAAAACTGGGGTTGCCTATTTCAATATCTTTTGGTTTGTATATCGGCTGATTGGTTAGAAGTTCTATACATCACTTGGTTTTCCTGTATGAATTTTTTTTGCAAGATTCAATACAATATTGTACATGGATGCACTTGACAATGCTGACACTTAACATGTTCAGATTTGTTACATTTTTATTTCTTTTATTGTATTTCTAATTTACGTCACTATAACATTTGTGTTTGGACAATTAATTCGAAATGTATTAGTTGTTCAATAAATTGCTGCTCACACCGTCAAGTTTTAACCAATTTGTTTAAAAACAAATGTTGACCTATGCTATTAACCTTACAAAATTATTCTTAAGTTGAACTTGCAAAATTAGGTTTAAATTAATCTCGTAGAATTTGGTTTACACTAAACTTGGAATATTGCTTAATTGACTTACAAAATTAGGTTTAAATTTAACTTACAAATGACTTGTGGATAAGGCTTAAATTAAATTTATTAAATAATTTTTAATTAAGTTGAAAACTAAACTTAAATTAAACTTGTAAGTTTATTTAAGAATTATTTTTAATTAAATTAAAAATTTTAAACTTATTAACGGCTGAAACCTGAACATATTTTATTTTTCTGAATTCATAAAAATATAATACACTTGAATTTGTAAAAAATGTAAAAAATAATTTATATATAAAATAATTGTTATAAAAAATAGTTACAAATAAAATAATTAGGGAGTAATAAGAAAATTTGGCATGATTAGAATCAGTTATGACATTGGCTCATCGATCGCATAAGTGAAAGATGATTGGTTGTTTTCGAAAGACAAATTTATTGAAATGATATAAAGTTAAATAATTGAATTTGATGAACATTATGTGTCTGGTAAACAAACTAAAGTAAAATTCAGTAAGTCGACTTTAAAAAAGACTAGACAATGGATTGCATTCATTTAGACCTTTGGGGCCCAAACAGAACTCCATCAAAATTGGAACCAAATACTACATGAGTGTGATCGATAATTATTCAAGGATGATTAGGGTTTATTTCCTGAAAAGCAAAGATGGTGCATATTCAACTTTTGTCAAATAGAAGACGATAACGTGAGCCAACGGAAAATAAGTGCATAATTATATGATATGTTACTGAAATAAAGGTTATATGTTATGATGTACCAATTCTAAGTATCCATATTTTCGCATCGGTAGGGACGTGAATTTTAATGAGTCTGCTTCACTAGATAGTCATAATGATGTAGGATATAGCCTCAAATCATGATTAGTTGTGAGTAAACATTTGACAGTTGAAGTATAATCGGTTCATAGTAGGTCCAATAATTTGAATGCTTCTGAGGTAGCTCTAGAATCAGGAGGTGAAGCGTTAACATCAAATAATAATCAAGACTATGCATCCGGACCAGAATAATAACCTTATAACATAACATTTCCAAAGAAGTAAAAAGATTAGACCACCAAAACGTTACACAAAGCTAGTTGTATATGCTTTGTCAATTGTGGATGTAAGTTAACTGAGAGAAGGATAAAGTGGTACCTTGTCCGAGAGGAGGATTTATTTAGTGCAGCTAAATTTCCACATCATTTAGACATGAGAATGATCAGCGTTATATCAGTAAGAACATATCTTAACTAATACGAGACTTTTTGAAAATGGACAAAAAACAAGATCGTATATGTCTTCAGACCCAAAAATATTATACTACTATGAAAATCCGGTTGTTCATAATTATATATGTTATGGAAGTAAAATATATCGTCTCGAAATATTTTCAATAAAAATATTATTTAACAATATTTTTTCGTTAGAAAAAAACAAATATATCAATATTGTTGGGTTATATACAGATTACCTTTATAAAACAATACGCAACATAAGAATCAAAAGGAGAGAGGGACACTCCAAGAATTGGGTTCTTTATTCAAGTAACCCTTCTATATCACCTTCTAAAATTAAAGCTTCAAAACCTAAATCAGAGTTTAAAAATCGATCGCAACCTCAATCAAACACTAAATCATAGGCCTGTTTAGGATACGTAGATATTTTAATTGAATTAGAACATAAAGAAGACAATAAAAAAATATTGAAATAAAACATTTGGATGATAGCTCATTCTTCCCTAAGATTACTCAAATGGTTTCTTGGAATTAAACCCAAAATAGAGAGTCCAATAACTCATGTATAGGTTTCTTTCCCTAGTATCCCTGAATATAAGTATAATCAGGACACTATTAATAGCATTGCAAAGACATTAGGTACCCTTCTTTCAATTTGGATACCTAATAAAAACATAGCAAGTTTTAACTCTTGTACAGCTTGGCTGGAATTGGATATATCCAAGTCTCAACTCCAAAAGATCTGGATATGCTTTCGGGATAAAGATGGATATCGACAAGATATCACTTATGATGATATGCCATCATCTTGTCTAACTTGTAAGCACAAACAACATATAACATCAAATTGTAATAAACTGTCTACAAACAAAGATATGATAATTACAAAAGATAAACACAAAACAAGTGAAGAAAATAAAACAAAAACAATTTGAACCCAAATCCTCATAAGGAAATTTGGGTTCAAAAAGTAAAATGTGTCATAGTAAAAATTAACCAATCCAAAATAATAACATAAAATCTCTCATACACTCCATAGCAATATAGACTGTAATGGAAATCTAAAATCTGTTAAAAATGAAATAAATAATAGAAATTATACTTCCCCAGACTCCAACTACACCCATAAATCTATTAGCATTGAAAACATCAAGAGCAAGGAAAATTCTCATGAAAATGATCCAAAACTAAAACTTGATTCTCTAATAGGTCTCTAGTAATAAGATAATAGAAGCCCTTCATACAATAGAATTAGGAAACATGTTCATTATCTCCAATGAACTAGAAAATTCTGAAAACTCGCACGAATCTCCTAAAAAATCTTCAATAGGTAGCCTTCCCCTTTCACTAATACTTGAAAAGATTTATAAAATATAATATAGGAAAAACATTGCCAATAAAAGACAAAAAACAAAGCTTACAAAAGACCACTTAGATCAAATGCAATACAATTTAAAAGATCTTCCAGATCCCATAACTCAATCTTTAAATGATATTATAGGCAACAACGGAACAATCCGCAGACTAAAATCTATAATAAAAGTTGAAAAACAGATTTCATTGCTCTGCAAAAGCCAATGATATCTTTGGACAAACTTGATAAAGTCTCAAATACAGTTGGCTTTAAATTTGGTGGTGGTAATATAAATAATAAAATATGGATACTATAGAAAGATCAGTTCTAGGTTAAGATTCTTCTTAACCATGAACAACTAATTTATTTAACAGTCAGCCATTCATCTTTGAATAAATAATTTTTAGTTACAATAATATATGCTAAATGTTCAAGAATACGAATGCTTGAACTTTGGGATAAACTAAGAGAAATATCTACAACTACCCAAGAATGGCTGGTTGTAGTTGATTTTAATGTTGTATAATGATGCTTGGATAGACACGTCTCGATAACACATTGTATAATGATGCTTGGAGATACTTTTTTATATCACAAAGGTAAAATATCTGACCAGAACTGGCTCAGATCATTCACTTTTGTGTATATCAATTTCATCAACCAATAATAAACCAATTACTCCATTCAAATTCCTTTTTGTATATATAGCTACTTGAAATCATTGAATGAAGTAAGGCAGGATGATCCATTCTCACCTAGCCTTTTCATAATTACTGAAGAATGTTTGCTTAGAGCCATCAGAAATTATTTTAGAATGATATCTTTATGAGATATCATTCTAGAAGCACTATAAACATCCCTTACCTTGCATATACAAATGATCTCATCATTTTTATAAATGGATCATCTAATATGAAGAAACTATTCTTATTCCATGAGCATTGCCAAACACTCTTTAGACAATTAATAAACAAACAAAAAACAAATTTGATCTCCTCTAATAAAATGTTAAGACACAAGATGATATATTAAAACCAAACTGGATTCAAACACAGTTATCTTCAGATTAAGTATCTTGGTATTATAATTCATCCACGTGACAAATCATATTACTTTGATGAGTTAATAACAAAAATAAGAAATAAAATAATGGAGCTAGAATCATAAAACCATATTCTGGTCAAACTTATCTAGTGTATTTAAGCCATTTGAGGATGAATGTCTCAATTTAAGAAAGTTAAATGACATAAAAATCTCATTCTCATGCAACCTTTAGCTAAGTTTCAGAGACTAGAAGACTCTCTGGTCAAAACTAATGGATTCAATTCACTGTCCTTTAAAACATCCTCTAAAAACACAAATAAAACCATCTGACTAAAAAACATGGGAAAAACTAATTAAATATTAGAGAAACTGCAGAAAACTTTATATATTGGAATATAGGAAAAGACAACATAGAATTCTGGTTAGAGAGATGGAACCATACTACGCCCTTAATCAAATTTTCTTATAATGAAAATAATAATTGGTATAGAGAATAAAAAATCCTAAATTATTAGCAAAATGGCTCTCCGGATATTGACAAATTAAAAGATAAAATCCTATCATCAGACATTAACATAATACTAAAATTCACAGTCCATGAAGATGGAGAAGACAATATCTTATGAAATGTATCTCCTAATGGCTACATCACTATAAAAGATACTTTGAACAATATTAGAAATAAGGGACTCAATCTATTGTATTCAATAAAATTTGGAATAGAATAACTCCAACGAAGTGTCCATTCACTCTTTGGAGACTATTCAAAGGATTGATCTCAGTAGATACAGTCCTTCAAAGAAACATTTCAATATTACTTCCAAATATCAATGTTGTAATAACATTGAACCTATAAATCACTTGTTCATCACTTGTAACATTTACTGAGAAGTATGGATATACTTTGCATGCCTATTTGGAATTCTGATAAGAAAACATATGACACTTCATCACTTGATTAACTGTTGGTTTCTTTTAACCAATAAAAATACTCATATTAGAACTATTTCGCCTTTAATAATATGTTGGACAACCTGGTCTGTTAGAAACAAATCAAAATACAATGACAAAAAATGTCAAATAATAAGATAGTACAAAATAATATGTATTCTTACAAAAATTGATTGCTCCAATCTCATAAAAAAAAACTGGTCTGAAGATATTAAAGCAGCTTATGAATTAGGCTGCTTTAACCAATCTATCAAATGAATTTCAGCATAAAATAATAGACTAAAACTTAATTGTGATGGAGCTTGCTTATCGAATGGAGAAGCAAGTGGTGACATTATAATCAGAAACAACAATGGTTATCCCTATATGTAAACTGTATCGTAAAGAAACTCCCCTAATTGCTGAAACAAGAGCTCTCCTAGATGGTCTGATTTTGAGCAAAGAAAAATGGTATAAACTATTAGATATTGAAATTGATTCTCTAATTTTGTTTGAGATTCTTAGCAGCGGTAAAGCTCCATAGTACCTTGAACCTTTAATCTATTGACGCAGAAAATTAATTGGTTCATCAATGACTATAAGACACATATATAGAGAACAAAACTATGTCGTGACTGAGTTTCTAAATGAGCTTTAAATCGTAAAAAAACTGTGAATTTTATATGAATCAAGCCCCTACTTCACTAGGAGCTATAATATTACTAGAAAATTTAGACGTTGGATATTTAAAAATCAGCAACTAAAAGTCAAGTAACTATATTTAGAACTCAATCACTAAAGTCGCTCACTTCAAAATATCTTCACTGCCAACTAATTCTTATCACTAATCATTCGATAAACAGTGTCATGTTTGTCTTGATAGTTTATTGTATTTGTTATTTTTACAGGTCACAAGATTGTTTGCGGCTGATTGATATGGTTCCACTCTAAAAATGTTGGATGTGGTTGGTGATTGGTGTGGACTTTAAGAAGTCCTACTATATTTGAACTATGATAAATCAACAAGAATCTAAATTTTAAAGCAAATGCAAAATTCAGTATACCTATGATGATTAGGTAAAAATTAGTTCATCGCTATAGAATAATTGAGCAAATTAATTTTTGTTATGTCAACGTATAAATAAGTGTAATTCTATTATTAACAAATACTTGTTTTATTAATAAAAAATTATTATTATAAAAAAAATTAATCGCTTGATTAAATCCACGAGGGTTTGGCTGTTCCTATTTGGGTTCAAATGTTAAAAATACACTCTAACTAAACTTTACTACATATAAAAATTAATTAAATGGTTGAATAATATATCGATAATTTAGCCATGTTTAATATCAAGTTATACTAAAATTTATATGATCTGATGCACTGTATTTTTTCACATAAGTAGTTTTTAAACTAAAAAAAAAGTTACAACTAGAGCTCTATAATGTGGCAGTGAGCAGAAAATTTTAGAGTGCAAGTACTGTGCTAATAACTTTTTAAGCTCATTGAGACGATGGTGTTTGAATGAAAATACTAAGTATTCCAAATTGTGTTCCCCGAATAAATCTCAACCAGTATAAATCAATCGTTCAATTATATTACCATTTCCTTCGTTGGCCAACAGAAAACAAAACCTTATAGATTTGAGTGACTTCTTTTCCTTTAAATCTATTAACAAAAAAATTGAAACAATTAGTGGTATAAAACTTTTAATTTTTATTTAATAACAAATTAAAAAATTGCTCGATACTTTAAATTATATTGAATATGATCATATTATACAATCCATTAAATATGAATTACAAATCTCACTACATAAAAAAGAAAGAAAAAGACCATCCTTTATTGATAGTTTTACAAAACTAAAATTCCAAGATTATCTTTTTAAAAAAATATTAAAGTTTCAAAGTAAGATCGAGCGAAGAAGCAGCAGCATCCGGTTTCCTCTGTGGAATTTGATCTAAATTTGGAGCGGAAACACTCGTGCGATTAACTTGTCTGTAGCTCCCTGGCCAAAACAAGTCAGTTTCTTCCTCTTCCACAAACACCGGTACATTAGCATAGTATTGCTGATAGAATCTTGGTGCGGGTCTAGTGTCGATAGCCCCACCAGATTGTGCCATCAGGCCGTGGTGCATGGCGGAGTGCGCTTCAAGGCCAAGTGACCTGAACGCCGAGCCATGGAGAGGCAACGATGCAAGGCTAGCGTATCTGCCTATTTGGTCATCAAAATTCAAACCAATCATGAAAAGACTAAACAAATTAATACATAAATGAGTATTTGGCCTAACTAGTTCGTTCAACTATATCCAATGATGTTAGATACATGAAAACTATTCCTCACTCGTGGCATGGACAGACTTACGATTAACATATCATGCCACTGTAATCCGGTTCCGGATGGAAAATATTTTGGTGGTTTTTTAAAATTTTAACGAGATAGTTTTCTTCGAACAAAAAACATAAAATTTTATGTTTTATTTTTTTTGGCTGAACCATGCATTTCAATATTTATTTCTACCGACCAACAAAACTGTTTTTCAGTAAAAAGGTCCAACTTTGGATTTCGCACTTTCCAATTTATTGGACAAAATACTATAACTACGGGTCACTAGTCGATCGAATGACACTAAATTATAGGCAACATTCTTCCCGCATATCATTAACTTCACTAAACTACTACAACCAACATATCTGAAATGACGGCTAAAAACCGTGACTGGTCACCGGTGTTTGGCACTTGTTGCATTCTTACCACTAATGTTCCTTTGTCTCCAAAACGGGTCATTATTATTTAAAAATGTTGTATATATAGTCACCGTTGCGTGTTAATTAACCATACAGAGACATTTAGAACCCAGAGTAATAATATTTTTGTTACAAATACATTTATTAGACATTTCCCACCCAAAATATCCCTAAAACCGATTTGTAACTTTGAATTTAAAATGTTCAATAACCATATTTGTAGTCACGCAAGTGTTGATCTACACTCCGTTAATCATCAAAAAGGGATATTTTGAGTGTGAAATGTTCAATGACAAAAACATTATAACTTTGGATTCCATATGTCTTCGTATGGTTATTTCATACGCGACAGTGACCATATATACCATATTTTAAAACAAAAATGACCTGTTTTGGGAACGAAGAAACTTTAGTGGCACGAATGCAACAAATGCCAAACACCGGTGACCGGTCATGGTTTTTAGACCTCAAATGACTGTCTATAGGTTTCGTGTCCCATATCAAACACATGGAATTCTAATGTTAATTATCAATATTGGGCCTGACTCGGTCACAAAAGGCGTCTTAAGAGTCCAGGGTTGCTATCATCATATATAGTGTGCTTCATGCCACTTCATCTAGGCCATATATATATATATATATATATATATATATATATCAATTTTTTTTTGATAATGAAAGAGACATATACAAGCTGGTACGTAATATTCAATTGATTTGAACCTCAAGAATTATTGTGGCTGACTTTTCTGTTTTGAAAGATATAGCAGAGCAGTAGGCTACCTGAGAAAATGCCCATCCGCAAGGCCCGTTTGGCAATAGTTCTTTCTCTCTTGTGAGCATTTTGGTGTCCACCAAGTGCTTGGGAGCTGTAGAATTTGCGGCGGCAGTAATTGCAGGAGAAAACTCTATGCCCACCACCTACTTCACTACAATCTTTTACTTGAGAACCAGCATGCCCATTGAAACTCAATGATAAGTCGAGAAAGACCTCCGTTTCTTCCTGTGTAGATGACGACTCTAAAGCTAACCGCGGCCGCTCTGTATCATTCTCAGTTCCGGAGTTGGATTCCATGTCTTAGTTCAATGAAAATTTATCTTATAATCTTAACGTCCATTTCTTGTTTTAGTCGCATAGAAATACCTGCTTTCAATCAAATTAGACAAAACTAGTCAATTTTGGTTATCCTACAAAAATAGATATATTGTATAACTTTACAACTTATCATTGGCTTCCAGCATGACAGATAATCCATTGATTAAAAAATGTTTGGTTTTAATACATTGACTATCCAATTTGGATAAAAGTAAGTTAGTCTGGTGTGTTGACTATCCATTTTCGAGACAGATCTTCGAGTATCCATTTTCGATCAAGTTAGTCCTTAAATAAAGAAGGATTGATTGACAAACTTTATCTAAAATAGACTGTCAAATGACTAAAATCAAACCATTTTTAGCCGAAAAACTATCACGAAGTCAAATAACTGAAACCAACATTTTTTACATTGGATTATCGGTGACGAAAGTGGATAGTAAAAACACTAACTACGGTTCAAAACAAAAAAAGTCTATATGAAGTAATCAGAACTGAAGTCATTTAATTGACTCGTGTCTCGGACATAAAAGTCCCTTTGTATGTGATCAATGCGGGGAAGAATCAATAATAACTTGTACGTCTCAATCTCTAAAAATTTCTAACCACGGTCATATCTAAGCAGTTCAAGCTCGCTTGCCAAATGACCGAACCATACTGCCCAAACTAATTTACATTTCCAAATCCTCATATGTTTATAAGATAGTTTTGATGTGAAATCATGGCCAACTCCGAATTCGGCCATTTAAAAACAAAACAAAATCAAACAGCCAATTTCCATATCTAGACTGAAGAGGCTAGGCAGAAACTAGATCTCATTGGTATAATAATGTTGCTGAGTCCTTTATCTATGTCTTAAACTATGGAACTATAAATTCTCTTTACAAGAATCATAGATTCTACACCACCAAAAGAAAAAGAAGCCAAACTTAGAACCTTAAATAAATAAAACAGCACTTTAATACCAATGAATGAAAAGGGTAGAACTAGATTTTGAGATCGTACCTAACATGTAGAAGAATCTTGAAACTTGAGACCAACCCTGTTCTTCCCAAGCAACAAAAAGAGATAAGAAATACCAAAGTCTATAGTTTAAGAAGGTTTTGTTAGCTAGTTTTTGCCATAATCATAAAATGGAGAAGATAAGCCCTTCAGTGGAAAGGGAATAAGAGAGAGAGAGAGATGGAGATGATAGAGCAAAGTGATTGATAAACTTTAAAATAAAAAAAAAAAAAAGGAGAAAGGAACAAAAGGAAACAGATAAAAGACTAGAACCCACTCCTCCTACTCAGTGAGGAGAGAGATAAGTAAGAGTTTGTCCAAAAGGAGACATCGAATTTGGGACTATATAACTGTTTAGTCCCACAAAAAGATTCATTCAGATGTTATGTCTGTGTCTGTATTTGTTTTTGGCTATTTCTATTTGTGTTTCGGCTTTTTTTTATGTGGGTTAGATTCTATTTTGATCAATCTATGATCTATGTATGGTATGGTAGCCCTATCCTGATTTGTCAGTGCTTTTCTTCCGAATAATGTTGCATTGTATATGCCTTGATATTTTCAGAGGGGTTGTGAGCTGTTTCTTGAATTTAGTTCTTTATTAATTATAGTGGTTGAACTGCCCTCACTTTCACACAACTGAATGAGACTTTTAACCAAAAATATAATAACTAGAAATAAAAACATTACCAAAATCATCCATAAAATTAGGATTGTTTTAACCTATGGTTGTTATTGGTCTCTCAACCCGTTAATCCGTTTGAGATCGGATCGGTAAAGCCCGTGCAAAACAAGTTCGGGTAGCTTAGGAAACGGGTTGGGAATTAAAATTTTGGACCGACTTCTTTACCGATTTGGACCCCCGGTATCCAACCCGGTAAGGAAGATATATAGGTTTTTTCCTAATCTATGGATATTTTTAACTAAAATCCTAAAAAATTTATAATAAACTAACAAACCCGTCTGTTAAGAGTTGGACCGGACCGACTCGACTTTTAACGAACCGATTTCGATCCATAATATTTGGTTCCTTTCGTTTAACAGTTCAGCTCGACTCGTCCGGTAATTTACCGAATCGGTTTCGGTTCCGTCCAAACACGAACCGACCCGATAAAAGCACTATTTTAACCTAAGATTTTAGGACAGTCTCAATTCGTGGTAAAAGATAGCGGAAAATGTTAAATATTTAAATTCGATAATTATTTGGTATTCTTTTATTATATACTTAATATATGAGAATTATTTTAGGTAGCGAATCAATCAAATTCGTATATATTCAATTTTGGTTATATTATGCTTTAATATTTTTATTATATATATTTTTAGATATTTGATTTGAGTTTTGGATATCTTTGGTATAAAATATCTATTAGCTTTTGATTTTGAAATAAACATTTTTATTGAAATTTTAGTTTTTATTTTCGTTGGACTAGGGTTACATCTTTTTACTTTTAGATTAGAGTTAAGCTAATTTATATTTTGTTCTTTTCGATATTTCGCTGCATCAGTTTGGTATCAAAGCATGGAAGACGTTAACAAAGTCGAAGTCACAAAAGAAATGAGAGTTGTTTGACAGGGGTTTGGTAGCCTTCTTGACACAGTATATCGTTGAGGGCAGCTCAACGAGATTTGTTGTGCTCATGAAGCCAAAGGGCATGATTGAAATATGGGTCTAAGGCCTCAAGTGTTGAGGTCGGAGGTTAGGTGACCTGATGTTGAAAACAAGTTTATGAAGGATTGAGACGAGGTTTTAGATTCTCTCCAAAGGTTCTCAGCGGACCAACCATAAAATACCCTTAGAAGCGTCTCGACAATAATGATACATTCCATCTCCCTTCAACAATGAAACGTTTATTGATATTGGACGAGAGTTAGAGTCGCCAAAAAGGTGATGTCACCATCGCTCTAACTTCAGACACTATGGTCAAGCTAGACTTTGACGTCATCACAATATGACACTACCTAAAGGACCAAAGTAAAGCAACACATGAATTGGATCCTAAAAGAATGATTTCAAGACCGAACTCCCAAAGGTAGATTTGAAGCAACCTCTTGAACATGTGTAACAACCAACTCAACATATTTAACCAACAAAACTATATTTGCAACCCTATCGAGTAGTTCTGAATATAGTTTTAGTAGCAACCATGGGAGTTGAGCGGCTCTAACTAAACTCATATGGTCCACCTTTCTTAATTTCATACTCTTACTTTCCAAACCCTTATAAGTATTATGTGGAAGTCTTCTAAAATTCAATCATTGACCAGAGTGGAATGAGGCCGCCGAGGGCTCTATCTACCTTCAAAGGTATAACCTGATAAAGTCTTCATTCCCTCTAGAGATCCAATATGGGGATTTGCCACCCAAGTTAAATGAGTATAGTCGGAAGATCCGGAGGATTACATTGAGAATTCAGGAATAAGATACTTGGCTTTGACGATGATGATCATCTACTATGTGAACCCTACTCTATGACCATTAGAGGAAGTATTGACTTGGTTTAATCATATACCCGCAAGAATAGTTTGAGTCTTTGAATTATTTTCATCTTTATTTAGGGATCAATTCATTCAAAACAACTTAATCAAGGGTGATAATTATTATATTATGCATTGTAAGCAAGAACTAAACGAGAGTTTACAAGATTACACTCGGTGCTTTGGCCAGACCAAGAAAGACCTTGAGGGTTGTGCTTCTTATTGACAAAGAATCTTACCGGGACTACTAGCTGATGACATAATGAAAAAGTAGGCTTTAAACTTCGACATCCTGTTAGCTCAAGCTAAATCTTAGATGAATATAAATGAAAAAATGTGTCTAAGGTTCATGTCGAACGACCATCCCCTACCCGTCGGAACCCAATTACAATATCAACAATGGGACCTTATCATTCACCTTCATCTGCTCAATGATTTTATCTCTCTTAACCGATCTTCCAAAAAAATCTGACAAATGCACCTCCCAAACAGAGTCCATTTGGTCCCAAACATGAAAAAACTATTTAGGAAAAAGTTGAGATCGCAAAAGTATTAGGACCAGATGGGGAAATTTTACGAAGTTAAAAGAGAGTATAACAACATGATAAAATAAATGACTTTATGCATTTTTCAAATCCAATCCCAATGATCAAACCACAATAAGAGAGAAACCAAGTCAAGTTATATAAGTACCACAACGATGTTGGCCATAACACAAGAGACTACAAACAGTTTAAGAGTTAATTTGAGATCGAGAGGTAAAATCTAATTTCAAAATATGTTAGCACCACTAGGTTGGATGAGTAGTGCGCTACATCCATGAATCAGTGAAGTCTGAACTAGGTTCTTAGATTACATGACCTAATTTTAGGAGGTAGATGACTAGATATACAACCAACCATACGAAATGATTAATTGTGTCAGATCGAGAGATAATCACAATATTCTCAAAGAGAATATGACTTTAAGAAAATAGATTTAATTTAAATTAATTATTTAAAATTTGTAATTAAATGTATGGACATGATTTAATTAGCCCTAAAATTATTTTAATATTTATTTACAATAAAATATATTCTCTTTCTTTTTTATTTGTTTGCAAAAATAAAAAAACCCAATTTTGATACTTTTATTTAATGTATATACTTTTGTTATTATCTTTTTTATTAACAACTTTTTACAATTATATTTAAATAAAAATAAAAATTTCTCCATTGGGTTTGATAATATAAGTTTTTACTATTACTTGAATGACAATTTGTACACTTGAAAAATTGTTATCAAGTTTTTGAAGTATTCTATTGAAGTTTTGTGGTTTCCTTTAATTCCCATATTTCTTTTAATTAGGTAATAAAATCACTGGTGTATTGTATAGAGTGCATAATGTATGTGATCCAGCCACCGTCTTTCATTGTATACAAAATATGCATTCAATATCATGAACATTAACTCTTAAATATCTTAGGACTGCATCCAAAGTCAGCTCTTCTATAATATTTCTATCTGCTCCGATGAATCCAGTTAGAATACTTTGAGATGGAATCAGTATGGAGGCATCTCTCATTATTTCATAAGTACTGTTGTATATAATATTTGTTAAACTTCTGGTGTCTATCATGACTCTATTTGCTTCCACTCTTACCAATTTTATTATTAGTATGATATCTTGGTGTGATTTTGCAACTGTTATTAAGTCATCATATATGAATCCAACGTTTGGTACAGATTACGATACCAGGGTGGTGATGTTTGTTCGTAATACCAAACTTATAAATCATCATATGTTTTTTTTCCAAGAATTTCTAGAATTTCGTAAGAGCGAGTCTCCTCCCAAAATTATGGTAATACTTTTCCTATTAGGATATAGATCTAAATACTCATTTTCTCTATCCATTATTGAATTATTTTATAAGGCTCTCGATTGTTGGCCCCTACTTTAACTTTCTTGGCAGGGGCTCATATTCAGTTGTAGCGTGTCCCTTCTCATTCACGGATCATCTCTTGACAAATTGTAAAATTTTATCTTCATCTATTATATTTGATTTAATATTTCAATTCACGGATCATCTCTTGACAAATTGTAAAATTTTATCTTCATCTATTATATTTGATTTAATATTTCAAAGCTCAACAGTCCTTTGTGTAGTGTCTAATGTCATTATGAAACTTGTAAAAGTTGTTATTATCATTTTACTGTTTCGATATATATATATATATATATATATATATATATATATATATATATATATATATATATATATATATATATATATATATATATATATTACGGTAGTCGGTACTTTACTATATCTTTTTTATTTTCATAATTCATCTTTGAGTTTTGGTTGACTCTATGTAGACTCTATTATTAAAGCATTCATATTTTTAGTGATTGTTGTAATTTTTATTTTAGTTTACTCTCGGTCTATTTCTAGAAATTTTGCTTTGACTATAATATCTTGGACACACCAAGACTTTAACATTATTGTGTTTGGAAGTTGAAGATTCAATATAATTTTTGGAGTTACTTTCTTTTATAGTCTATTCCTCTTTTATTTATCTTTCTACCTGATCCAATAAGTCCCCAAAGTTGAGTGCTTCTTTTTCATCATAAGATCTGCTTAAATACCCGACATGATCTTTTACCTATATGTTATAACTACTATAAATTTATGGCCCATGTTATTTTTTATCACAAATTTTTTGGTGTAGTCTCTTGAACTCTGATTCGACCTCTAATAACCACACACTAATTTTTGAAGATTTTCTAAAGAATATTAAAGATTTTGATGCAACATATGTGAGGGCTATTGAACTAAGTCATTTTATTTCTCCTGAAGATTATGAAAAATCCCATGCATATCATCTTGTTATGCTCTGCAAAACATATCATCTTATTTTTAAATTATTTAATGTGGTGCTCAAGATCCTCTTTGTCATTATAACTATCCATTATATGATCGTCAAACTTTGGTGATAGGTCTTCATATATAAATTTTAGATCTAATGGAGAATCAATATCAATGAGATCCTTATTTTCAAGAAAAATACTCTTTTTTCTATGATTTCATGGGCTAAAGAAGAGATAATCTTGTAATTAAGTATCTTGTCCATACCATTATATAGCCGAAGGTTGGAAATTATTATTGGTCTGATTCACTTGTGTGTAACCGTTGGAGAATTTATTTTACGATGGTGCGGCACATTAAAGGTATGTATGCAACATTATATGACCATAAAAATTATTGTTAAACCATGTAAGCTTGTGGAGAGAAATTCTGACGATTGATATTATTTGCGTTTGATACTAAAGGGTGGTGTTGATGCATTTTGGGTAGAAGATGGCACATGAGTGAAAAAATATTTAGTGAGAGGTCTTATTGGAGGTACGTGGTTTAAGTCATTGTGAAAGTATGGTTCTAAATTTGGTAGTTAAAGCATAACTGATTGAAGATTTAGTTACATTGGCTAAGGTATTGACTGTATCGTCTAGGGAACCTTTGGTGAAGTATAGCAATTGCATCAACCAGAATGTCATCATCTGAGGTATTAGTTGCTTCGACTAAAAGCCTCGTCAAAACAAGAAAAACCATCAGCCATGAGGAAATCAGGACAAACATTGACTGCTTCGGTCGGGAAGACATTGGTAAAGTCAAGCGAGGCCATCGACCTGGAGGCCATCGGCCTGGAGGCCATCAAATGAATTGAAGACTGCTTCAGTTTGAAGGATAACAGATGAGGCAAAGTTTGAATAGACCAAAAAACTATCAGCCTAAACTTAGGCTATTTGGATGTAACTGCTAGTATGGTGGTAAGATATATATATTTTGTTAGAAATAGAATCACTTACCTCTTGTTACAAATGAAATGGTTATTTATGTTAGAAGTTTGTTACATTCTATTTTGGAGGATATTGAGACTAGACACTATAAATATTCTCTTTGGAACTTTGAAAAAGTGGACAGGTTTTTTTAGTGTGGAAAGAAGATTAAGAAAGATAAAATACTCAATAGATTTCTTCTCGGAAGAACGAAGAGTTATCTTGGAAGAGTATTATGAGAGCTCTAGAATTTAGAGTTTTTATAAACATTGTTTGTTTAGAAACTTAATCTTTTATAATGTTGTATATGTTTGAACATGAATGAATAAAGTTTTTATGGCTACAGTAGACGTATGCAGAATTTACCGAACCACTATAAATCATCTATGTTTTACTTTTTCTTACTCTTCCAAGAGTTATCTTGGAACGATCTTTATTATTAAATTGATTGTATAAAATTTATGTCACAATTAGTATCAGAGCTTCATTACAATGGATCTTGAATGTGAGATGGGACTGACAAATTTTGATATGTAGAAATTTAACAGAAAATGAGATTTTAGAATCTGGCGACAATGAATACGAGCAGTCATGGTTCAACAAAATTTGGCTCCAGCCCTTGTAGGGGAGACTAAGTTATTCGAAAAATGTTTGAGGTTGAGAATAAAAAAAATGCTTGAACCTCCATATAGCACGATCATTCAGTATATGAGTGATAATGTGTTGAGGGAGGTCTCAGAAAAAAAACATTAGTAGCTAGAGTCAAGAAAAAACTTGAAAGCATGTACATGAGAAAATCCCTAACCAATCAAATATATTTTTTTGACGAAGTTTGTTTATTTCAAGATGCTAGAAGACGAGAATTTTGATGAGAACTTTGATGAATTCTCCAAAACAGTGATCGACTTGAGGAGCACTAGTGGATAAATCATTTTAATATTGATCAATATTCATCATTGATCTTATATTACTTTTATACCAATTTAATTGTTAGTTTAATTTGATAATAAATAAAATACTCTTGTTTTTTTTAATTTTGTGTTTATAAATAAATTGAGAGATAAAAGATAAATTGATGGAAAAGATAAAAAGACAAAAATTTAAAATAAAATAAAAAAACATTAAATAAAACTAAAAAAATAAATAAATCAAATTTTTATATATGATCAAATTCATCTTATAAAAAGATCAAATCAAAAGCCACCTTAAAAAAATAATAAATACAATCAAATCAGATTTATTATCATTAAAATAATAATATAATTTTTTTATAATTAATAAATAAATAGATTTTGTTATCAGTTCTCTTGGAAAGAGAAGAATAAAATATTTTTTAAAATTAACAAATCTTATAAGAAAACAAGAGATCGATATAGGGATAATAATGTTTTTAATGAGTTATATATTATTTAATATTATGTATCAAATTTTGAAATAAAATTATTAATATTAGTATATGTATTCTCCAATACCAAATCATATATTATTATTTGCTAATATATATATGACATATTTTGAAAAATATTATTTTGTATTTAAATATTAAATTTAATTTTTTAATTTGTTTTTTAAATATTTTTTTCTTCGCAAAACTGATACTATTAGTATCGGTCTAATATTATTAATTGAATTATTTTTTTACTAATATATACCATATTTTAATTATTAATAACATAACAAAAATAAAAAATATTTGCTAATTATAACTAAATATAATATATTCGGAAAACAAATCATTCTACATTTAAACATTAATTTTTTTTTATAATAATAATATTATTAATTCAATTACATATACAATATATTTGCTTTAATGGGTACCCACAAATGGGTGTTGGGTTTAGCTATACCCGCATCCATCCCGACTTATTGTCATCTCTAGGTACATTTTTATTTTATTTTGTTTTATTTATTAAAATTATGAACATGATTAACAAGGGCTAATATTTATATGTTTTGGGGTAAATTTTTTTTTGTAAATACAATTTATTTGTAATTTATATTTTTATTATGATTTTTTTATATTCTTTAGTATTTGTAGAATTATTAATATGTGCAATTACGTATAGGGTTAATTATTTCATAGATCTATGACTGAGATCGAGAGGTAAAATATATTTCCAAACTATATCAATGTCACTAGATTGAAGGAGTAGTGTGCTACGAGCATCCTCTAATGAAGTTTGAATTAGGTTATTAAATCTAATTACCCAATTGTATGAGATTGGCGATTAGATATATAACTAGCCATAACAATAGTTAGGGTAAAAAACACTGTTAGTCCTCCATGTTTACCACTTGTATCAACATAGTCCATTTCGTTTACTTCTGCATAAAAACCATCCCCTTCGTTTTAAAAATTTGCAAATATAGTCCACCGCACATATAAACCATTTAAAAACTGACACGTGACACTTAAATTCTATGTTTTGTATCACTTTTGGTCCCTCTAAATACACAGAGGGATTAATCGTGCAAATTTTTAAAATGAAGGGGATGATTTTTATACAGAAGTGAACGAAATGGACTATGTTGATACAAGTGGTAAACATGATGGACTAACAGTGCTTTTTAGCCCTGTAGTTACCGATGATCAAGAGATAAAAACAACATCCTAAAAAAGCATATGAATTTAAAAAATATATATTTAATTTAAGTTATATAAATTATATGAAAACCATATAAATGGTTACTATTTATTTTCTTATATCTATTGGTTTGATATATTTTCGTGCTAATTAAGTTTTTGTAGAGATTTATACAGTAGCAATGACCTCTAAAAGAATAATAAATGACAAACTTGATGCAAGAAGAATATAAAACTATGCAAGTCCTTCACTAAATGGGTTTAACCCGAGCATCTTGATACTATAAGTTATTGTACCTCACTTTGAATTCAATTTGAAACTGATCATTATGATCTAGAACAACCAAATATTTGCAGAAGATCCTAAGCAGTGTCCAAACATCTATTTTGCTGGTTTCCTGGAGATACGAGACACAAGTTAGTACAATAACGTCTCCTTGGATGCTATAAGACTCAAAATTTTCCCTTTTTCTATCAAGGAAAAATTTAAAGTGTGGTGGCAATAATTACATTCATACTAGATAACAACATGGGGGCAACTAGCTTAACATTTTTTGGTAAAATACTTCCCACCGGCAAGGTCAATAAACTTTCAAAATGATATCACAACCTTTGCACAAAGAAACAATGAGTATATGTGTGATTCATGAGAATGTTACAAAGAATGGCTGTTGATATTCCCTCACTATGGTATCCCAACCTGTCTGATCGTCTAAACCTTCTACAATGGGTTGATGTGCACCAACAAACTAATGATAGACAACGCAAGCGCAGGGTTTGTGACAGAGAAAACACCAGAGGAAGCATACTGACTACTTGAAGTGTTATCCAATAAAAATTATGCGTTTGAAAAAAGACCACAATGTATGTTGTGAACAATGATATTGTCATTCAAACGAAGATAGTCGCGTTGGAGCATCAAATGATCCAACCAAAGATGAATTTTGCTATAGTACAAAAATTAAATATTTACCATCCATTGATCACAAATCAAATTACAACATCAGATGATGTGATGTATGTGA
The DNA here is from genome assembly GCA_036936605.1 of Limnanthes douglasii subsp. nivea. Taxonomy (NCBI): domain Eukaryota; kingdom Viridiplantae; phylum Streptophyta; class Magnoliopsida; order Brassicales; family Limnanthaceae; genus Limnanthes; species Limnanthes douglasii. The sequence continues at coordinate 77,365,489 of JAUPFV010000003.1, read as the reverse complement.
ACAACTTCCAACGAGGTCCAATACCATATTATAATAACAATGGTTATGTAGCAGTCCACAAGTAAATCCGAATTTTTTAATGGAAAACAAATAATGATGTATGGAAGCATAAAGATTTGGACAATCTAGGAAAGAAAATAACTTTTAAAGGGGACCTAAGTAGGTTTGTTGAATCCTGACATGAATTAATCAAGAATGAAGTATGTACGAGTTTTAGTTCAGAAGCATGGAGCGTGTTTGTTAAATCAGATACACTTCATTTTGGCTTTTATAAATCAAAAAATTGACTTAGAAATACTGAGAATAAACCGAAGAAAACAAATGCAATCACACTAAAAAATGGGTAAACTAATTGGTCAATGACCATAGAAATATGGTGAAAAAGACAGTTTTAATTGCGACCACAAAGGAGATAATCACGACAAAATTACCAAAAAAGATGTATATTGTACTAGAAGAGTACTTTGTCATGACCATAATTATGATAGCCGTGACTACAAGGTACTTTATTGATGGTTACGGAAAAGTCGATACGGATGAGACAGAGGACAAAACTATAAAATTTGCTGAAACCATGACTTCATTGATCACACCGACGATCGAGTTTCCTATGACAAAACAAATGTTGATCGCGATCGTGATAATTTTTCTGAAACATAAATATCTAATGAATAAGTTCACCATGACTAGTTGACGATGATCGGGTGTCAACTCCTCTTCAAGTTATACAATGAGAAACCCGACAAGTCGAGCTATTAATTGAAACAAAGTGTTGATTAGAAGACAACCCAATTTGAATTTTATTTTATTTTTTATTTTTCTTTTCTTTTAATTCTATTCTTCTATTGCTTTGAGGTATTTTTATGCTACTCTGTATTGGGATATTTATTTTTTCATTCCATCACTTAAATTTCCTATTTATTATTATTATTATTATTATTATTATTATTATTATTATTATTATTATTATTATTTTCTTTGTTTAAAAAAATTGTCATATAACAAAAACAAAATCTCTAACAATTTAACTCTAATATTTCATTCAATTCTGTAATTTAAATCCTAAATATATCCGTCGAATACTATTTTTCCTCACTTAATTTGTTTTGTTCTTAATATTATAGAGAATGTTAGCTCTTAAGTTTGAGGTATGATATGTGGATAGTTGAGAAAATATCACCAAAAAAATATATTTTTATCATCATTTAATATTATTTATTGTATATTTTAGGACCTTATTATTAAATTCCAACTTATGAATTGATTTTGAGTTAAGATCATATTTAGATTTTTATTTGATTATGTATTTAAACTTTTTTGGGAAATTGCACCTAAAGTACCCACTAAAGTATTATATGGCCATCTAGTACCCAAATTTTGTTTTATTACCTTTTAATATCCATCTCAACTATTAAACTCTCACTTAATACCTAACATTATTTTAATACTCACATTACCCTCAACCCACTATATGAACATAATTTCTGTTTTCTGCCCCCTTTTCTAGCTTTTAAAGATTTGAATTTGTGAAGTCGCTCTAACTACATAACCCTACAAACCACCGTGAACCACCAAGAAACCACAATTTTCAGGTGATCGGGGAGTTTAAGGTTTGTATATTTGTGTAAGCTCGGTATAAAAAGCATCTAACTACTGCTTTCTATGTACGGGAGCTGATCACATGTTCTTCAAGTTTTTAGAACCTCTGTTCTTTTGATTTTACGCGTTGCTTTTAGGTAATGGTGTTTAACTACTGATTTCGAGGTTATTTCTTGATTTTATGAGTTAGAATAGGTGTTATTCTACTATTTAGGGTGTTAGTAAATATTGTTCGAGTTTTTTCTTTGTTTTTTTGTTTTTTGTTCGAGCGCTTGTTTTTTATTATGTTAGTCTATGTCGATAATCCTTGATTAACTAGTTATATACCCATTTTTAATGTATCAGATGCTGATTTTCAACGTGAAACATGTGTAGACTATGAGTTTTAGGTGTCCAGGCAGTCCCGACAAAGATGCAAGTTGTTTTCTAGGTTATTAGTGTAAAAGATGCGAATTGTTTGATGTCTTCTAACGAAGAAGATGCGAAATGCGTTAATAACTCTCAGGATATCCTGAGAGTTGCAAACTACTCTTTGAAAATATAAGAATTGTAAACAAATCTCACGTAATATAAGAGTTGCAAAAAAGTCTCAGGGAATCTAGGAGTTGCAAACAATTCTCAGGTAATCCTGAGAGTTATGAACAACTCTCAGGCACTATTGCGAATTGTTTACATTTTGTTCATGCTTGAGTGCTAGAATAAGATGCAAATTGTGTAACTCTAGTGTAGTAGAGTTACATACAACTCTCAAGACGTAAAACAACAAACGATTCGTGTTTTATAGTTATACACAACGCCCAGAAGAGGGTGTGAGTTGCTTTATTTGGGATAGTTCTAATTGTCTGGAACTAATAACTTGCTTTATGATTGTTCAATGCAGGCTAAGTTATGTATAAATCACGAGTTTTTATTTTTTAACATGGTCACCAAACTACAATTGTACCTTTCACGGAGTTTGAAAGCTTTCAAATTATCCAAGAGTATGTGGAGAGAATGTGGGAGGAGCTGTTCACAAGTGACTACCTAATTACCTACTCCTGCGTGGATCACAAGAATTGTTTCTTTAATAACCAAAAATATTTTTTTGGTTTAGTATTATATCTTGATTTAGAGCTTTTAAAACGGATTAGTTTTCTCATAGAACAACAAGTCCTTGATAATGGTTCTAGTGATAAGAGTTCTGGTGATAAGGGTTCTGGTTTAAAGTGTAAATAACCTAGCATAAGTTTGGGAGAACCATCTCTTAATCAACTAATTAACGGGGAGAGTAGTAACGGTTTAGTTAATTCTGATCAGAGAAAAAACAACTTGCTACTACTGGTTGGCATGATGCTATTACAGGAGTTGGTCAAGCTTTCGAAGAAGGTGTTGCAGGTCTAAGGTTATCTTTGTGCTGATACGCTTTAGAGCATGGTTTTTCATATAATACATGCACAACACATCAAACAAGATCACTGCTTATTGTGAAAATAAATTCACAAGTGGATGTAAATGAAGACTTTATGAATCTCTTGATTCCAGCACCTGCTTAATAACTATCAAGAAGTATGTTATGCACCATATTTGCAGTCCTGTTTTCTCCCAAAAACATAAGCGACATAGGCATTTGACATCAGATTTGATTACGAAGGAAATTCATGATTCTATCCGGAGCTGCCATTCATTGACAACCAAAATCATACAATTGACTGTCAAACAAAATTACGGTCTAGATATCTTCTACCCTTTGTCATGGAATGATTTAGAGAAGGCAAAGAGGGGAGTTTTTGGAGATAGTTCAAGTTCTTTTAGTTACTAAGCGGGCACTTCAAACGATTGAAGAGTTGTGATATTACTACGGACTACCGGTTGGAGTTATCAGCTAGAAAACGCTTCAAGCGTTGTTCTATAGCATTCAGTTCATCCTCTAAAGGTTTCCATTCATGCCCTCCAATGTTGTTTGTCGATGGAACATTCTTATACGGCAAGTATAAGGGTGTATTGCTTACTCCGATAGGAAAGGATGACAACAACGGTTAGTTTTATTTTTTTTAATCTGAAGGATTAGGATGTTTTGTGCAAAAATTGTAAACAACTCGCACCCTATATTTGCAAACAACTCTCAGGATACCCTGAGAGTTGCAAACGACTATTTGTAAATATAAGAGTTGCAAACAACTCTCAAGAATTACAAGAGTTGCAAACAACTCTCAGATAACCCTGAGAGTTGCAAACAACTCCCAGGCTATCCTGAGAGTTGCAAACAACTTCATGCAAATATAAGAGTTGCAAACAACTCTCAGGAAATACAAGAGTTGTAAACAACTCTCAGGAAATACAAGAGTTGCAAACAACTCTCAGGTAATCCTGAGAGTTGCAAACAACGCTCAGGCACTATTGCGAATTGTTTACATTTTGTTCATGCTCGAGTGCTATATTTGACCATGTGATGTGCCCTGTTTCAGGACTATTCCCTGTTTCAATTGGTAGAGTTGTTTGGCAATCCAAATAAAAATTGTTGCACACAACTCTCAGGGTAGCATGAGAGTTGTTTACAACTCCAAGGTATTAGAGTTTCAAACAAATATCAGGATTTTTGAGTTGCAAACAACTCTCACGATATGCCGCGAGTTGTTTTTAAATGTGTTCCACAGTTATTGTAGTAGTTAGGTGTCTTACCAGCAGTACAGGTGTCCTTGTTGTGTAGTCTGTTTCTTGGGGTTTAGGCAGGAGTGGGTTGTAGTTTGTTACCGTCATGACGTCTATATCAATGATGAGCAACGTCCAATGGTTAATTGTATCCTTCTTCTTGCTACATATTGGAATGAACACAAGGTTCAAGTTTTTAGACGTTGCGCCAAAAACATTGTCTACTACATTTGTTATTGCATGTCCTTTTTCCATTTGATGCTGCATTTAAGGAATATTACATTACAACGAGAACATGCAAGGTTTTTTTAGTTTATAGCTAAACTTACCGTAGTCATGCAAGAAATTTGTATGCAATCAAATTGCACTTGAGGGAAAGTTTTGTATGGAACTTTCCAATTTACTTATTTAAGCATCTTTTGAATCCAAGCGTCCACAATCTATGAAACAAGTTGTTTATTTACGTCAAATATATGAGAGTTGTTTAAAACATATATGAGAGTTGTTTGAAACATATATGAGAGTTGTTTGACAATTGGATACCTTGTAGCCCAGGTCCTTTTCGCAAGGTAGCGCCAACGCGTTACTCATTTGCACTTGAAGTCTGTAGGAAAACTCGGACGTTGGTAAATACCATACTACTAGATCGGTTGCATCTTCATTGGATTTAATTAATTGTATTTTGTGGTATTCACAAACATCGATCCGGTTAGTTGTTGGTGTTCTCTTTGGCCAGCCAATGAGAGTTACCGATGCCTTTGGAGCTTCCACCACACTTACCTCTGCCTCCGGCTGATGTGCCAGTGTCAGTAGATTATAATTAGGCACCAGGTCATCCTCCTTCATTGTCTTTTCGCTTGAATTGAACATATAAAATACAAAAATTAAAATAATTTGTGTAAGACATCATGATATTATCAGTTGCAAACAACTCTTTGGATAACATGCGAGTTGTTTGATACCCCAATCCAATAGAGTATCGAGCAACTCTCAGGATATGCTGCGAGTTGTTATAAAATTGTTATACAAATATCCAAACACTCATAAAATCCTAAATACACACGTTGCAAAATCATTTAAAATTTTGTTTACCACACGATCGATGACAACCAATGCCGTTGACTACTCCGGCATAATCTCCGGATCCCAATGACAAAATTCATTTATCACATCCTTCGACATATTCTCGAAAGACCATTTTATTAAAACATCGTACTCAACATTATCAATTTTATTTAAACATGACTGTGAAACTTGAGTGGACAAACGATCAATAGATACATTTGGTAAACGTACTGTGTTATCGTGCGTATCGGTCGAGCCTGGAGCTTGGCCTTCTATGTTTTGCGGTTGATTCGGTACTGGTCCTACAACTTCAGTTTGGCTTAGTGATTCTGACTTTGCGTAGGCCATTTTTTTAGATATATCTTTGTATCGTTGTTGGTCTTTTACCGGTGCTTCTTCCTAGCTAAGTAGTTCCGACTTCTTACATGGATAAGAAGACTCTGACTCTTCCGGAGCTACGTCTTGTGCATCTCTAGTTTGTGTTAGCCTTTTACTCTTTACCAAGGCTAGGTGTTGTTATTATTTTTGATCTTCCTGATTTTGTTGTTCTTCTTGTGGGTGTTGTCTGTCGGCCTGTTGTTTCATACAAAATACAAAATAAAAAGGAATACCCCAATCCAATAGAGTATCGAAAAACTCTCAGGATATCCTGAGAGTTGTTGGACTAACATAACAATCCTTAGATTTTTTAAAAAGTGAACACATAGCAAATTGTGTGAAAATAGAGCATAACAGTACGCGAATTGTTAGTAAGAAAAAACTGTGAATTGTTCTAAATACATACCCTAAATTTGTTTGGATATAAATACAATATACATTAGTAGACAATTTAATCACAACAATATATTAAGATATTTGAATATTAGTGTACTTCAGATCCACTTACATCTTCATGGCTTTCTGCGTTCGTAAGTACAGATTCTTCCGCTGCCACTTCCTTCTCACTAGCTTCTATCTCCTTAGCTCTGTATTCTTGGCAGCTTACTTCCTTTGGCATATGAGGTATGAGCTGTCGGCCATTCGTAAGCGACTCATGTCTTTCTGTCCCATTTGGAGGACTTAAATCTGTCGATGTCTCCTCTATAGGAGGAGACTTGTCTCTTTGTCTCTCCCCGGTGTCTGTCTCTGTGGTGACCAATAAATCTTCAGGTCTTTGTTCAGATGGCTCGTCTACCTCTTTTTCTGAAACCACCATTTCCATATGACAATCATTTGTATCGTCCTTTTCGGGTACAACGGACGGTACCGGTACGGTGAATGTTTCCCATCATCGTTCTTCTCCTCTGGAATTTGCCCGTCCTGATTCGGGTCCTTATCCTGAATTTCAGATGACACGAATGCCTGCAATTTAGTGGATGCCGCTTCTGCTGGTAATGCTGGTAGCTTCAATTCCTTCTCCTTTGCATGGCTTCCAATCTGGAAAATGGGCTGAGAGAGAGCATTGCGGAGTTGTTGTCCTTCAAGTTCCGCTATCTTCAACCTTAATGCTTGAAGCTGAAAAATTAATAGCAGACGCATTATAACATATTCTGTGTTGTTTTAAAGCAATTAAATCTACGTTTACGTAAGGCTCAATTTCCTACTTACTTCTTTCGTCTGTTTGTGGATCTTTCGCTGGTACTTGTCCTTATCGGTATACGTCTTCAATCGGTTTAATCTTGCTTCAGTTCGAGACTTCTTTGGAGTAGCCTGTCTACCTTTGACGTAAAATTTATCGATCGTTTTACTCATACTATCGTCTTCCTCTTTCTCGCCTCATGCTGGGCTGTCTTGAGTAACACTGGTGGAATCACTGTTCGGGGGACTGTTTGTGGTTAGACTCTAATTTAGATGTCCTGATTAGATTTTTTATGTTTCTATATCGCCTTTTTCCTTATTTTGGGGCTGCGTTTTTCTTCCTTTTCCTCGGTATTTCTTCGGGTAAAATCGGTGCATCATCTAGATCTCCATTACCTACACTCCTCCGAATGCTTTGCTTTCAATCTCTGCCAAACATAGTGGAGCTTCCAAAACCTACACAGGGAGGAACATCAAAGTCAATAGTTGCACGCGGTTTGTTTGGAAAATATCAAGTTATAGCCTGAGAGGTTTTTACACACAACTGGCAGGCTATCCTGAGAGTTGTTTGGAACTTTATCATCCTGGAGTTCCAAACAACTCTCAAGATAACTTGAAAGTTGTTTGCACACTATAAAGCCTAATAATTGTTTGGAACTTTATCATCTTGGAGTTCCAAACAACATTTAGGATATTATAAGAGTTGTTTGCAAACTATAAGCTGCGAATTGTTTTCAAATCTATCATCTATGGGGTTGCAAACAGCGCTCAGGGTTTCCTGAGAGTTGTTTGGAACTCTATTAGGTTGGAGATATATACAACGCTCAAGTTATACTGAGAGTTGTTTGGAACTCTGACAACAAAAAGTTGTCTGCAACTCTAATGCCTGATACGTGTCTATATAACTATATGTTTTGTACCTCATTATCTTCCAGCAAAGATAGTGTTCCAATCAGCTGCACGGTCGATGTTAGGCACTCCAATCTCCACCATTTGAAGAACCTTGGGATCACCCCAATCCCGAACCCGTCGGCTATCGGCAGACTGCTCGAGCTAGCTTTACGACCTCTAGCCCAATTGTTGAGTGCTCCATGATGAAGGGCTGCATCAGGACAAGTATTATCATCAAGATTCTTCGTATATAACTAATATTTGGACTAAATAAAGCAATCTTATGATTAGAAGTGCGACGAAACCGAAAACTCTATCAGGTTTACTGATTTCTAAGCAACTCCTGATAGATTGGAGAAGCTTCAACACTATTGATCCGGACCAGTCGTACTCATTTATTCAGCCGAGGTCTTTGACAAAATAAAGCACACTCTAACCCATTACATATCTGATACCGAGTAAAATAGGGTTGATCACAAAAACAGTATCAAAAGTCGGGAAACATCCTCCAACTCATGCTCCCCTCCTTTGTTGATGGCTCTTGCTATACCTGCCTGTAAAACCCACAATAAAATGCTATGTTAGTAAAGTCCAACATCCTTTTTATAAGAGAAACTACATTTACAAGTACCTTTAAAATGGTGTTCGTGATGGTTTTACTATTCGTCGGTCCTATCTTCCTCGACGTTTCACCCATGAAATATTTTCTCATCATCATTGATTTGTTCTCCTCCTCGTTTACGTATCTTCTGTGGAATACTCCGGCTTTTGTTAAAGCCATTTCCTCTGTGTCGTGCTTCAGCCCGAAAATGACCTTTACATCGTCCGCAGTTTGCTTCATAAACTTCGATCCAAATCGGAAGGCGTCTTAATCAACCGAGAACATCTCCACAACCCACTGAATATTCGAATAAAACTTCTTCTTCGGCAGCTTTGCCACATTCTGGAGGTCGAATGCCGCCTTAAAAAGCGTGTAGAAGGGTGTATTTCTTGTAGCTTCGATGTGGGCATCAGTAATACGGTGCTCTTCAGTAGTTTCAAAAGGATCGCCAATCATGATCTGTAATAGCTTGGTTTTGTTGTCATACTTCCTGCAAAAACACAAATCATCAACTACATGCGAATTGTTCCCACAAGGGACTATATCAGCTTGTAGTTGCAAACAACTCTCAGGATTACATGCGAATTATTTGCAAATATAAGCTGTGAATTGTTTGAAAATATAAAAGGCGATGAAGATGCGAATTATTTGTAACTATAAAAAGTGATGAAGATGCAAATTGTTTGCATTCGTACATGATGAAGATGCGAATTGTACTATACAACATGTAGCAAGACGCAAATTGTTCTATTTTTTACATGCACGTTGCATGGATCTGGAAAATATGGAAACAATACCAAAACCAACAAACAACCACCTAAAACACATCTATTATACATCACAACACGCTCCAAAAGATATACATTACATGCAACCTAATAAACTACTATGTTTGACAATAAACCATAAACTAACATACCAACTACCAATCCTAAATACTTGATTTTTGTAGAAATAAGCAACGTCGATCGGCAAATAACACCAACAAGTGCTTGGGATTTATCATATCTATTATTGTATGTAGATGATATGTTTATTGATACAAATGACAATGAAAGAAATTAAGTCATTGTAGGAAAAATTGAGGAGCAGGTTTGAAATGAAATACTTGGGATCGACCATAAAATTCTTGAGATGGAGATAACTAGAGATAGATAAATGAAAACTTTGTTTATATCATAAGAAGGTTATTTGATGAAGGTGTTTGACAAGTTTGGTATAAAAAATGAAAAACCAGTCATATGTCCCATTGTTCAACATTTTAAACTATAATCTTTAAAAGTTGGCGATGAGGATGTAGAGACGCATAAAATAGAAGAAATTCTTTATGTCAATGCTTTCAAAATTATTACGTATATCATGGTATATTGTAGACGAGATTTTGCTTATGCTTCAAGCTTGGTGAACAGATTCACGTCGAGGCCATCCACGAAGATTGATATGTTGTCAAGTGGGTCTTGAGGTACATAAAGAGATTCATAAGTCTGAGACTGATGTATGAATAATGTGTCTTGGTATTTGTAAGTGTTGGAGGTTTTATTGATTCTGATTATGATGGTTATCTAGATACCAGGAAGTCTTTGACTAGTATGTATATGTGTTGGTTGGTAGTGTTGTAAGTTAGAAAGCGACTCTTCAACCTAGGGTAGCATTATCCTCTATAAAATCGGAATATATTGTTTTTACCGAAGTAATAAACGAGGCTATGGGGTTAAGAGGAATGTTGATGAAACTTGGGGTTCAAAAATAAGTTCTAATGGTGCAATGTGATAACAATGTGTAAAGTTTTATAAAAAAATCAAGTGTTTCATTAAAGGACTAAGAACATTGATGTTAAGCTTCATTTTTTAAATGATAGATTGTTTTAAAAAAGATTCATACGAGTGAAATTCCTTCATATATGTTCACTAAATTGGTGACAACGAACAACTGTAAGCATTATTTGTACTTGGTGTATATCTAAAGCATCTTAGATCCTTGATGGGGACCAGTTGGTGCTGTAACAATTGTGTTCATTATTCTTTGCTGTCAAAAACCAAGATGGAGAATTGTGAAAGTATTGTTCTGACTTTGGTAGCTAAAATGTAACTGATTTAAGTTTTATTATTTAATTACATCGACTGTATCATACTAGGCATCATTGAGCCACCAATTGTATTAGCCTCGACATCATCGAAGAATAATTTAAACCGGCTAAAGTATTGGCTGCATCGGTCATGAAATATTTTGTAAAGCAAAATAACGGCATCAACCATACTGTCATCATCCAAGGTATTGGCGTCTTCAACTAGGAAGACATTGGTTGAATTGTGCAAGGAAATTGGCCAGGTTGTCATCGACCAAGATATTGGTTGTTTTGGTTAGGAATACATTGGTTGAACTGTGCAAGAAATTTGGCCAGGATGTCATCGACCAAGATATTGGTTGTTTTGGTTAGGAAGATATTAATGAAGTCGAACGAGGTTATCCGCCTAAATACCATCGGATGAGGTGAACGTTGCTTCTGACTGAGGGACAATGGATGAGGAAAAGTCTGCACATGTCAAGAGGCTATCAGCTTGAACTTAAGCTGTTTGGGTGTGATTGCCAGTACAAAGTTTTAATTATGGTGGTTAGAGCTATCTTATGTTAGAAACATAATTAGTTACTTCTTGTTTCTATAAAAATTGTTATTTATGTTAGGAGTTTGTTACCTTCTGTTTTAGAGATAGATTGGCACTATGCATTATAAATATTCTATTTTGGGATTTCATAGAAGTGGACGGGATTTTGTAAGTGTGTAACAGATATTAAGAGAGATACAATACTTCATTATAAATCTTATATGTTTTACTTTTTTACTATGTTATTTGTTTTTATTTTTTATATCATCAGTCAAATTATTGAGTATATCTATACGTAACTCCTTGAACGATCTGATCTGTTATTGATTGATCGAATATAATTTTATGACACAGTCATGTTGAGTCATTTATTGTGCTAAATTAACTTAGGAAAATGTTTGTTAAACCACATGGGGCACTAGATGAGGTTGGTGTTTGTTTTGTCGAGGAGGCTTGTTTATTGGTCGTATTTCTTGACATCCTACATTATTATTTTGCTGATATTGGGCTGGGTGATGATGAGGTAGATGCTCATCTTTTCTTTTCATTGTTGTCTTTTGATGATGTAATATTATTTTTTCTCTTGTTGCGGTGGCGAAGATGACACCTCTCATTCATACTAGGGATCCTTGATTTGAGTTGTCATTGTGATTATCAACCTTGGTCTAAAATAGAATTTTATGCATATTGGTAACTTTCTAGTAATAACCTCTTACCATATGGTTTGTTGAATTGTCCATTTCTTCATTGTTGTCGTCCCTAAGATGTTTGATCTCATATCTAATTAGCATGACCTACAAAGCTTTGAACTGACCGACATGTTTCTACCTCGGTTTATTCACCAATTCATTTGCGTCCATAGTGAGAGCGGCTGGAATAACAGGAGTAGGAGGCTGTCCTTTAGGTGTCTCTATATCAACTGAGTGTAGCCTACACAATTTCCAACCGTATCAATTATATTTAAAGTGTTTTAATAAGAAACTTCATCTTGAATACATTTCAAAACTAGTTACATATTTTATTGTGTATGATAAGTGCAATATAAATTTTAACATCGTGATAATGGCCCCTAAACCATTATTTGATTTAATCACGTATATATCTATCTTGTGAATTAATCAATATGCAGTTTATATTATGATTTAATTTTAATGATTTACATTTTGTGAACTACTTGGACTAAGGTACATTTTTTAATAATTGTTATAAATTGTTTTTTCAATAATTGATGGGTATTGGTTATAAAATCTCCATAATAGAGAGAAAATATATAATTTTTTTAAAATTTAAAATCTTACACAAGATGGAGACAATTTTATTTTTTCTTTCACTTTTTTATTTTATTTATTAAAATAATGAATATGATTAGCACTAGTTATTTTTTGTGTTCCGAGGTTAAAAAATCTCTGTAAATACAATTGATATGTAATTTATTATTACTTATATTATTTAGCATCGATTGAAATATTAACGAGTGCAATTACCTAAAGGTCAATTGCTTGTTCATAGATCTATGACTAAGACTAATAGGCAAAGTAATATTTTCAAATTGTATCATTTCCATCGGATTGAATGAGTAGTGCGCTTCGGTCATGACCCAATAAAGTTAAACTATGTTTTTAGACCTTATGATCCAATTGTACGAGGTGGTTTAGCGTAATTTCATAAAATGTACCTTATAATAGTTAAGGGTTTAAATTTATTTGTATGATATTTATCAATTGGTTCAAATCGTTGAATAGTCCATTGACTATCTCGTTTTCTTTTATTTAGTCCATCGATTTGGCAAAATTTATAAATTTAGTCTCTAGCGTCAAGAAGAAAACCACTCGCCAGTGACTAAATTTATAGATCAAATCCATGGACTAAATTTATAAATATTACCGAGTCCACGGATCCAAAACGATGATTTTGAAATCGAAAGTTGTTCAACCATTTAAGCAGTTTATAAATACCATATATATACATATATATGTACTTTAACTCTAAACTATTCTATAGTATATTTCAAATTTAATCGAATTAATTTAAGCCCTAAACTATTATATACTATTTTGTATTCTATTATAATGTATTATTTATCATTTATACAAAATTATTTAGTCTTTTAAGATATAAGACACTTTCACTTAGACAAACATAAATGCAAAAGCGTTTGCAAATAATTGGTTCATTTTAGGGATGGCAACGGGGCGGATCGGGGGCGGGTACCTATATATCCACAACCCGCCCCGCAGTAAATAACTGATATCCGAACCCGCCCCGAAATCCGACGGGTATTTTTTTTTCATACCAAATCCGAATCCGTGGGTTCGGGTTACCCACACGGGTACCCGCGAACTACCCGCGGAAGAAACCCGTTGTAGATACCCGAACCGAACCCGAACCGAACATGAACGATTTTTAGAGAGAAAAAATAAAAAGAACCGATTAGTCTCAAAAACATAGAAAAAAAAAGAAAAAAAAATCATCGAAATAAAGAAAGAAACCTGAATATTAGGAAGGAAGCGAGTGACAACTGAAAACCAAAGAACGGAGCAACAAAAAACCAAAGAACGGAGCAACAAATCGTGGCGGTCGGTACAATAGTGATGGTTCTATGTGAGGAGATAAAAACGAGAGAAGTGATAGTGAAAATGAGACAGATTAGATATTGAAAGGTTTTTTTTCTTTTAGGGTTTGGAATATTATTGGGCTAGATTACATAGAGATTAGAGACGGTAATAAATAATATTTATAACGGGCTATAATTAATAATAATATTATTAAAGTTGAATATTTAGTCTTTATAACGGGCTAAAAATAAAATCAGTAAATAATATTTATATATACAGAGATGGAAGGTATTTTTACGGGGCGGGTTCGGGGCAGTTACCCGTGGTTTAATATTCAAAACCGAAACCGAACCCGAACCCGAACGGATAGTAAAAATAAAAACCATAACCCGCCCCGTTTATTTTTTTCTTTTTCGGGTAACCCACCCCGTCGGTTCGGTTCGGTTCGGGTACCCACGGTTTCGGTTTAAATTGCCATCCCTAGTTCATTTGTCTCTTAATTTAAAGGAATTGTTATAAAAAATCATTCTTATTCCATGAAGTCACATGTATTTATTTTTAATATTTGCAAAATTATCATTAGGTAAAAAACTCAAAAAATCCTTTAAAATCTATTTAATTACAATAAATATCATTAATTACTCCACGAACTTGCAAACCAAAAAAACAACCATCAAAGCATAATCCAACTTCACCAAAGCTAACAAAAACTTCCAAACATTAAACTCATAAGCTTATTTTTCTTCAGACCTATCTTTAAAACATGACTGAAATGGAGTGGAAACTAGTTCCCTTGCAAACCAGCATGGACAAGAAGGAAGTACATTGCTTTCTATCCTTTTTTCGAAAATACAAAGTTTCAAATAAGTCAAGATTTTTGTGTTCTTCATCATTCGATAGCGTCAATATAGTATTCTTCAGCAATCGAATTGGCCAATTAACTACTACACGTGTGGCGTGAGATAAGCCTATTACGCAATGAGATGGCGTGTGTATTAGTCTATTCGTCATATCCTCGACAAAATATCCTAGACTAATCCAGAATCCTGGTTTTATTTATTTGTTTACTTCGTATGTGTTTCAGGAGGTTTCCCAATGCGAAATTTCACTCTTTTCCGACTACGCTCACCATTTCACGACTCGCGACGAGTATATGCTACAGTCGATGACTGAGTGGGTCAAAAGTACCGGAAATTCATTAGGTTTCTCAATTAAGATAACATCTAGGAAATATGGGAAAATAGGGAGAATATCGAGAGTATACTAAGGGTGCGAGCGATCCGGTATATTTAAGCCGACCGTTAGAGAGTGCGACCGTAAGCGTAAGGCTACCGGTAGCAAAACAAATAGTTTCCATCTTCATTTGGTAGGAAATCCGGTAAAAAGTGATGATAAGTTGGCTTTAAGTATCCTTTCTAGCAAGCACAACCATGAAGCGATTGTGTATGCGCAAGCACAACCATGAACCGATTGTGTATGCGCAAGCATATTTGTAATGGTCGAAGTTAAAACCAAAGGAAAAATAGCTCGTCGACGTTTTGACGGTGAAAGAAACACCTCCAGGACATATATTTGGTGCTTTAAAGAAGGCAGATCTGGATAACGCGTCAAATATCTGTTACGTATATAATCAATGTCAAAGAACAAAAATAGTTGACTCGTTCCTAAATACAATGCTTGTTAGGTAAACTACAATGCACAAGTACAAGTATTGGGAACGGCTGGTCAACGATGGCTCTAGTGTGATAAATGATTTGTTTTTTGCACACCCAATTAGTTTTGATTTACTATGGACCTTTCCACGGTTTCTAATTATGGATAGCACATAAAAATGTATTAGTTACAGGATGCCTTTGTTTGAAGTAGTCGGGGTATCATTGACCAAAAAAACGTTTTGCATTGGTTTCACATTCATGATGAAAGAAAAACGAGACAACTAGAAATGGTCATTTGGATATTTGAAAACGGTAATGGAGTAAAATGATCGTGAATTACATTGTGTTATAATAACGGACCGTGAACTTGCTTTGATGAATATCATATACAAAATATTTCATAACGCAAGTCACATGTTATGCGAATATCAACAAGAATGTCAATGAGGAAACCAATTTTTTTAAACGACAAGGTGTTTATAACTTTTTGGCGGCTTGGAAGGACTTTGTTTCATCCACCACCGTTAACGTTGTTGAGTCTAAATTTCACTATTAGAGAGAGAGTGATTCAAAATATCATAATATGATCTGGAAAAATAGTTATCCCTTTATTAATCGCCTTCCGCCCTATTTATAGGCGCGTGAGACTTCTATAACTGAATTAGTTATATAATAACCTTAACATTATTATATTAAGTCTATATTATTTCATATCCTTATCAATAGTCCCCCTAGTTCTTATTAAGAACAATGAATAAGATCTAGTAATCATCGAACTCACAGTAAATGAAGACTATTAATTGCCAAATTCTAAATCGCTTCGAAATTTAATCTTTCCATCTCCTCATCAAAATGGTTTGCTCCAATACTTTTTGTCTTCGAATAAAAACATATCCAAATTTTGCCTCAAATATATACCATTTATTAACGACTCAAAACTGTTAAGTTACACACTTTTCATCATCGAGCACAAATATATTTAGGTTTACTTCAAATATGATCCTCTCAAATATTGTACTTAAATTCCCCTTGAATTCTCACACAACCCATTTATTTCTGCTTCGAATATTCACACACATAGTCTTTCACTAGCCTCTTCACAACGGTTAGAAACGTTTAAAATACTCTAGAATGCGCATGAAAATCCACTAGCTCTACCACTAGCTCTGAAAAAATACAGGTGTCACACTACCGTGTAAGAAATAATCGTTTGGAGATTCTTCTTCCTCCCAGTAGTCATCACTACTTCTTCACCTTTCCTGACTTATTTCTCTTTCTTTGATTTTCTATAAATACTCTTTTATTAATTACTTTGTCTTAGATACAATTTTTAGTGAGAGAAAGTGAATCATCTAAAAATCCAATCTCTTCGCTACTTTCGCCGGAAAACTCATCTTTCCCAGTTAATATTCAAACCTTGATGAACTAATTTGAGATTCCTCTTCATCATAGTTTATGAGAAAATCCCCACTACTAAAAAACCCATTTTTGGCCTTTACGATTACTTGTGCATTAGTGAAAGGGCTGTTGAATACCGAACAACATGAATAATATATAATTCTCTAAAGTTTTCAACTCAAACAATCGTATACGATAATTTTAACATTGGTTGCAATTCTTCTGGATTTTCGAGTTCATCCAGTCATGTTCTTACTAGTAGCTTACTAAAATCTCCTCAACGAACATCTTCATCACTGCTTCGAAATCTCTCACCAACACCTTCTGGAAACATATCCATTCCTCCTCAGACAAATTGTAAGGTAACACAAAGAAAGTCTTCTAAAAAAGAGACAAATACTTCTTCCATAATCAACACTGAACCACCTCGAATTTCTCGCAAAAAGACACCTCAAATTCAATCCAAGCCTCTCTTTTTCCAAACCCATCATGTTAGAAAAAGTTCATTTATAGCAATGGGAGACTTCAAGGATAACAATGCTTCATAAAATCCTACACAATCTTCTTCTCCCCCAAAAGAAATTGTTGAGACCAACATGGACTCATAACCAACTCCTTTGAATTTCCCAACAACAAAATCTTGCCTCAAGCTCAAATCCTCCCCAACTTCTAGACAAAGCTTCTGAAAAAGCAGCTGATTCAGATGAAAGGACAAAAAAAATTCAAATGTCGAAACTATAGAAAGTGGTGATGCTTCTGAGACCAAAGATGATGCTTTAAAGAAGGGAGCACAAAAAAAAGAATAAGAAAGTGCTAATTAGCTTCCTAAAGATGTTGTTGCCACTCTCAGTCTAAACTAAAAACCATTCATTCCCGAATATATAATGGCGCCAAAGAATGTGACATATGACTATTACATTCAATCCCTAAACGGACGACTAAGGAAACAATAAGGACTGCCATATAATGTGGTGCTTTGACTACCAGAGAAATAATAGACTCCATTCTGTTGTAAAGTAGATGAATTTGTGGTCTATCCTGAGATCATCAACTGTGGACTGCGGTTCTCACTAGACCCAATGATGATGAAGTATTTCAAACTCGTAGTTCTATGCCCTACACAAGCAACCCCAAATTTATGCTTCAATGTCATGTCAGTAATTATGGCATCTAGACTAAGCCAGACCCCTCTCTTTATTAAAGACTTCATTTTCATGACTGGTCATTCTGAAGGTCATGTATTGCCCTTTTATTATTTGACGCTTGGAGATGATTTAAAAATAATTGATGATCTTCTCGAGGTTGACAGGTTTTGGAAGAAAAAGTTTGTATTCATTTATGAAGGATGGGAGAATGGAAAGGAAATATCAGAAGAGAACCCTTCAAGACTCAACGTTGTTTGGAGAAGTACCAGTAAGTTCTCTTATCTTTTCTTCTGCTTTTCATAATTTATATACTATTTTTTTCATATATATTACTACTATATGCAGAAATTTAAAGAGGTACAAAGCTCGCAAGAAGGATGCAGACAAAATATTTGCTAAGCTGTCCACCTGGGCAAACAATGCATGAGGGAACTCGTTCCACTAAGCTTTTATGCCCATAAAATTCATCAACAATCACTTATGGAGGATCTCCTCGAATAATTGCCTCCCAGACAATTTGGTGGAACCCCCAATGATGATGTGAAGAGATTACCAGCACATGATGTCAAAGTCATAATCATAGTCCGTAACCGATCTCAAAGCCACTTACCCACAAAGAAAAAGGATAAAAAGAAAAAAGAAGGTGTCAGCTCTTCGATAAATCCAAAACCACAGAGAATACAGAGGAAACCTAAAAGGAAAACAAAAAAAACTAACCTCCCCATAATTGAAGGAGTCGATGCAGAACCTTCTCTGAAGAGGAAAAAGATTCTTGATGCAAAAAAGAAGATAACCTCTTCAAAAACGCCCCAAAAAACTTCATAGAAACAATTTGATGTAACTCTATGGAATCCAAATGCAAATATCGAAGAGATAGAAGAGATTGTGGTAACATACCACCGAGGCAATGATGAATTAAAAAATAATGAAGATATTGGTGAAGAAGAGATTCAGGACGTCTACAATGATATGGACCTAGAGGTTCAACGAATCCAAGAAAAACTTAAAGAAATAGCTCATCATGCTCATGTCCAGTACTGCCAGAAATTATGAATTCACACTTTACACCAAGTTCACCTTCGTTCATTCACTGGCCTTGTGGAAATCATCTAAGTCCTCCCATTCTTTTTATTTTACCTATAGAGGATCATTCTAAAGAGGTATCAAATATTCGTGGACCATTCTCGAATCTCGAGAAACCAACAAAAACCTTGAGCATAAAAAATATGCTTGCTCGAAATAAACTCGATGTGATGGCTACAAAAATGATTTGTTACAAAAAGGATGATAGAGTAGAGAATCAGATGAGGGAAATCTTTAGTCGACAAATCCTTGATCAATTCCAAAGTTTTCAGGCTGATAGAATTAAAGTTATAATAGAAACAATCCATCTCAAACGTCATCTAAAAGTTTTCCATCATTAAGAGAAAACAGAATTGGTTTCCAAACATCAACATGAATTATAAGAACTGAATTCAAAACATCAAAGATAAGTGATCAAAGAACAAAAGAAATACTCCTCTCTGTAAGATTCCTTCAAGACAGGTGAGGAAGAAAATAGAAAAGCAACTGATGAATTGGCATCACTTAATACTTCATTCAAAGAGCAGAAAAATCTTGCCGTGGAAGCTGCTAAAACTCAATATGGACTGGAAACCTTGCTGTGGTTAAAAATGCCAAGGAGAAAAAAACAATCACTTTGCTCTGCGAATTCATGCAACATTTCCAAAAGCATATCTATAAGGATTTTGGGAATTAGTCCCCATAGAGAATCGTCCCAGTGAAACCTTCGAAGCTATATGAGGTGACTTCTCCAAAGAGGCAGACCCAGAAGAAGATGAGGATGCCTCTGAGCAAGAAGGAAATTCTTCTGAAGACAACTATGAAGAAAATGAGTAACTGTTATTTTTATTTTTGTGCGGTAAACTCATTCATATTTTGTGAATGCTTAACCACTTAAAATTTAAACTCATATTTTGTAAGATCGGAAAAAACGCTTCAATGAACAAATACCTTCTCATTTCGACAACTTTTTTGCCAGCTTTTACTTTATTGTGAATAATATTTTTATTTTATCAATAAGTCATTATCACTTCGAATCCCTGTATATGTTACAAATAAATATATGATACCTCAAATAAAAATAGTGCATTTAAAGAATGTTAGCACCTCGAATATAACCAATACATTTAAAAATTGTTAGCACCCGGAATACAATTAATGTGTTTAAAGAACGTTAGTACCTCGAATACAAACGTTAGCACCTCGAATATAACTAGTGTGTTTAAAGAACATTAGCACCTCAAATATGGTTGTTTTTTTCAAACAGTGCTTTCGGTAAAAGTATGACACTTCGAATAAAAACAGTGACTCTTGGCCAAGCATTTCAAAGATGATGAGTCATTGACTAGTTACCAAGATAATTTAAATACTTGTATTTAAAATAACCATTGGCAAAAAAATAACTTTATTAATATTCTTGAATATACACATGATACCTCACTAAAAAAATTTGGGCCAACAGGATAGGAAAAAGTGTCAATTATCCAAAAATTATTAAAAGAAAAAATCACTCTCAATATAGCTTCAAATGTTATATATTCCAAGGATGTTAAAGTTCCTTGCCTTGTTCATCACAAATGTGATATGTACCCGGCTTTATTTGTTCCACTACCACATAAGGACCCTCCCGATTCTGTTCCATCTTTTCAAGTCCCTTGTCCTTTGTATGGAGAAATAATTTCCTCAAAACTTTATCACCTACTTTAAAATCCTTTTTTCTCACCTTCGAATTATAGCGAATTATCATCAAAGTTTGATAATGAGCCGAATTCAAATGTGCTCTAACTTATTTTTCTTCGATCAAGTTAAGATCTTTTCTTCTTGCCTCTTCATTTAGCTCTTCCGAATAATGAAGCATTCAATAAGAAGGTAAAGTAGACTCTGCAAGACTTACAGCATCCATACCATATACTAAGTCAAAATGAGTTTCTTGAGTAGCCTCTCCAGGAGTCGTACAATAAGCCCACAACACCTCTTGCAAATAGCTAGGCCATTTTCCTACAACACATATTAAATTTTTCTTCAAACCCTAAGAAATAGACCTATTAGTTACCTCCACTTGACCGTTTTCTTGGGACAAAAAGGTGTATAAAAACATTATACAATATCCCTCGAAATGCAAAAAGAAGCCATTTCTCTGTTGTTAAATTGAGGACCATTATCTATGGTAATTTTCCGGGGACCCTTAAAGCGACAATAAGTATTATTCACAATGAATTTAATAACATCCTTCGTTTTCGTACCGAATAAGGGATCAACTTCAGCCCACTTTGAAAAATAATCCACTGCCATTATAATCATTTGATGCCCTCTATAAGCCATAGGAAAATGCCCTACTAAGGCTATTCCCCATATAGCAAAAGGAATAGCTTCGGAAATGGAAGTAAGCGGTACTGTTGGTTTGTGAATAGAATTGGAAAATCGTTGACAAGTATCACAATCTCGAACTAAAACTTTAGCATAATTTATAATCGAAGGTCAATAATAACCTACCAACAAAACCATTCGTGTCAAAGACTTAAACCATAATGAGCTGAACCTTCACCATCATGCAACTCAGATAAAATCTCCTGAGATTCTTGTTTACCTAAACACCGTAACAATGGTTTACTTGAAGAGTTTTTGTATAAGACTCTATCTAATACAACATAACCATGAGCGTTGTATCGTAACCTTTTAGTCAGCTGTGTATCTTGTGCTAACGTACCTCTTAGTAAACAATTGAGCATATTAGACCTCCAATCACTTCGAATTATGTCTGGGGTAATAAATAATTCCTCAACATATTTAAATTGTTATGACCGTGTCAAAATTGAAAGGCTTTCCTCTAATAATATCCATAGATATTCCTTTGTTAAGAAATTAATGCTAAAGAATCAAGAACTGTATTATATCCCCAGTTCATATGCTCAACAATCACTTTATCAAACAAAAGAGTTAAGTTTTGAAACTCTCGTAGAGACAAAGTTAACTGATCTTTCTTAGCCTCAGATATGCCTGACATATGATTTGCCACTAGCTGTGAATCTGTCTCGAAACGAACTATTGTCGCTCTACAAATACTTGCAAGCCTTAAACCAGCTAACGCAACCTCATATTCAGCGTCATTATTCGATACATGAAAACTAAATCGAATAGCTTGGTACATAGATTCACATGTAGGAGCAATCCCATGCACTGAATCCCAATACACTAGAACCACCATCAGTTGGAACCACCTACGTTGAAACTTTTGGAATTAATTCTCCATTCATCTGATCGTCTTGAATGAAATTTGACTAGAAAGTCAGCTAAAGTTTGAACTTTAATCGTTGTTCGAGGTGAAAAATTGATATAAAACCTCCCGATTCTACTGACCATTTGGTCATTCTACAAGAAATTTCTGGTCGTTCTAACACATTAATTAGTAGAAAATAAGACCGAAAAAACTCTTGCTAAAATAATAAACTGGTTTCGAAACTTCCTTCTCCTTGCATATCAAAACAACACTCACAGCAAAATCAGACGCTGCTATATATAAAAATAGTTATTCTCCAATTCAAGGCTTAGACAAGATTTCAGATGATAACAATAGTTCCTTAATCTTTGAAAAAACTGCTTCACAATCTGGTGTCCACATAAACTCTTTGGCTCTTCGTAAAACTTGGAAAAAAGGGAAAACACTTGTTAGAAAATCATAAAATAAATCGATTAAGAACAACTAACCCTCATGTCAAAATTTGCACCTCTTTTATAGTTCGAGGTGACGTCATCGATACAAGGGCCTTTAATTGTTCAGGATCAGCCTCTGTCTCTTTTTTACTAATGATATACCCTAAAAAAAATATCTTGATGGACATTAGAAGTACATTTTTCAGGATTTAGCTTCAAACGAATAACCCTTAAATTTAGAAAATTCTTCTCTATATATTTCAGGTGTTCACCATCTATCAGGCTTTTAACCACCATATCATCAATGTAAAATTTCATATTTTTTCCGATTTGAGAAGCAAATACCTTACTAACCAACCTTTGATATGTCGCTCCAACATTCTTCAAGCCAAATGGCATGACTCTATAACAATGTAACCCCGGATCCGTGATTAACGTAGTGCTTTCTTGATCTTTTGGGTCTGTATGAATCTGTTTGTAACCAGCAAAGACATCCATAAAAGATAAAATTTTATTCCATGACCTAGAGTCAACCAGCTGATCTATTTGAGGAACAAGAAACATATCTTTAGGGAATACACGATTTAAATCTGTGAAATCAACGCACAATCCTCATTTTCCATTGTTCTTTTTTAACCAATATTGGATTTGTAGTCCACAAAGGATATTGCGCTTCCTGAATAAGTACGGCCCTAGATAGACGACCGACTTCTACCACGATAGCCTATGACTTTTCTATAGAAAAAGCTCGTCTTTTCGGAATAACAGGCTTGATCCTCAAATTTATAACTAAGATGTGACGTATTACTTCAAATGGAACTCTAACTACATCTTATGTTTCCAAGAAAAAATATCCAAATTATCAAACAAAAATTATAACAAATGACAACATAAGGTAGGTGACAATAATGTTCATATTCGTAGAGTCTTCTCATTAGTAAAAGTATATTTCTCAATATTCTCACTCATTGTTAAAAACCCGGGGTCTCCCTTGGATCATATATTCCCTCTTCATCCGAGGTTAACCCTATTGGTTGCTATTAACTGGCTACCTTGTGGTCACTTCGAACCACACCAACACGATCTCCAATGACATATTTCAAGCACTGATAAACAATATATATAATAATATACATTCTTGAAAGCCAATATCTCTCAAAAATAGCGTTGTAACTGGTTGGGCATTCACTGTGTTATTGTATCACCAGTAGCACGTATTTCTTTGCTTCTTATGAATTGTCATCAGAAATCTGTATAAAAGTCCATAAAGTTGGTAATAGATCCCCTCAGAATCCTATTATACCACTTCAATGCAGTTCCCTTAAAGGTCTGAGAAAATAATCTGCATACCAGCATGTCACCATCTTCGAAGTTCATCATATAGTTTTTGAATTTTTCAATGTGATCATTTGGATCTTGCGTCCTATGAATTTTTTTGAATTTGGAGATATCAAAACGTTTCGAAAGAGAAATGGACCTAATCTCACCATTTAAAGCAGAATTTCTCCAATCTACTCCTTGCATAGACTGGTCATCCCATTTGGTTCCCATTACAGCATACAAATTTTGCTATAACTGTGTATTGGTTGGATGTGTTTCCTTGCCATACATTATCCCTCATATGACGAGGTTCACTGTCTCTCTTTGATTTATATTTTTCGTGTGATTTCCAACGCCGACTTCTTTCTCCTTTCGAAGAACCCCAGCATTTCTTATGCTTAAACAATCCTCCCTTAGATCCCAAGCTATCATGTTCATCATCACTGGATGGCATGTATATATGTATATCCTTCTTTTCTTTTTGTGAAGTACAGTGTTCTTTATCAGACTCAAAATGCACTTTATTTCAATCGCTTCAAATCTGTTGAGCTGTGTACGACTGATCAGATTGATTTTTCAATTCATTTTTCTCCTCAATCTATCGTATTTCAGATCTTAACCTACATGAATCTACTATTCTCTTTGAACGTTTTTATCATTCAAAGCAGTTATTTTTTTCTAACAATTTATTCATCCAATTTTTAATATCATAATGATCTCCATGTTTCAGAATTTGATTATTTTCCGTACTTTCTTCTCTGCATAAATCAAATTTCAACGTTTCAATAGCTTTGCGAACTGTTGGATCAGTTTCATGCTCTGGTTTCACATTGATCAAGAATGATATCACTGATTAACAGTTCAACAATTTTCAGTTTTTTATGTGTAATCAAGGTACCAATCGAAGACCTCCCACTGTGGTCGCCAATTTTTGTTAAGACTAAATTATACTTTGAGAGAGAGAGAGAGTAAAATGTTAAGTAAGATTGTAGAGAGAGAAAGTGATTTAAAATATCAGAATATGACTTAGAGAAAAAGTCGTCCCTTTATTCATATCCTTCCACCCTATTTATAGGCGCGTCAGAATTCTATAACTGAATTAGTTATATAATAGGGTAAATTGCATTATAGTCCCTTAGATTCACAAGTAATTCAAAACTCTTTTTACAACTATACAATTTATTATAAATAACCTTAACATTATTATATTAAGTCTTTATTATTTCATATCTTTATCAAACGTGGTAAACAAGAGGTTGGCTACGATGCGGTCGATGTTCAAAGAGCTTGATAAGCCAGTCGATTGTGTCGTAGACACGTGGATTATGCCATATAAAGAGAGGCTCGTTTACACCTATACTAACAAAATCATTTCTTTTAATAATCAAACCTATAATATGGAGAAAAGCTCGAATGCTACGATGAAAACATATATTGGATCAAGTTGATTGAATTTAGATGGATTTTGGAAGAAAGTAAATGGTTTTCTCGCAATGTAACATTCAACCATAAAAAAAATCAATGAAGTTTACCAAGTATCGCCTAATTAAAAAAATTCAACATTTTAAAGCTTCCAAATTATTTCGGGGGTACGTTTAACCTATTGCATTGGCGATAGTATACGAAAACTATCTTGATAAAAATAGAGGTGACAAATATTCATACATTTGCATCGATTGTAAAAACCAAGGTTTACCATGTACCCATGAACTAGAAGCAATCTGAAGAGCAGACGAGTATGTACCTACTCGAATTATATACGAGAATTGGAGGAGACTAGACACCGGTCCCCAATATAAACTAACCGACGAAGAAGAGGTGAAAGTTAATTATGCAAATCTAAATATGAAACTCGAATAGTTTGATGGTTATGAACAAATCCATACACAAGGTTAAAACATTTCAACGCACATTGGATCCATCAACGTCATTCCTTTGCGAACCCTTACATAAGGTTAAAACCTGCGGTAGAACTCCGGACGTGTCGGTGGTTGCGGCCGTGGTAGTAGTAAAGGTAGCAAACTCAGTGTTGATTATTCTACGAAAAAGGATCATTCGTATCACGAATACGGCGAACAAGAATGGTTATAGTCTCATGATAGTGTCGAAACTCCAAAAATGGTAACACCCACCGTGAGTTTGGTAATCTCTGTCAGTATTTTTGGTAGCACTGCACGAATGGTCGTCGCACATACTCGTACTTTACTTCCAGAGTAAAACCCCAAAAATAAAACAAAAACAGGTTGCATGTGTCGGTGTAGGAACTCCAATTACGTCAAATAACATTACCGCAAAATTGTTATTTCCAGTTAAACTAATTCCGTCGAGGCTTTAAAACTTGCCAGACTCGAGGTATTCGAAAGATATATACATTAATTTATGCGTCCTTTCATAATCCAAATGATAAACGTGATGCTCGACGGAAATTATGGTTTTAGAGCCATTCCACATGGTTTGATCCGCGTAGAATTGGATGGCATCTTGTAAGATAATGCATGGTTCACGAGCTAGAGATACATCGAGATTTTTATAAGTGTGCTGCATATTATGATAGCAATAGTGAAGTCGATACAGAACTACATCGGTTGATTTATAATAAATAAATACACCAATCAAAAATTAGATGCACCGTATCCACGTGTCTAACAGAGGGATACATCCAACCAGAGTCCTGGTCTCGCGAAGAGAGGCCTCTCCGAGATGGTGATACAAGTAATCCAACACCGCTGTACCCTATGCATAACGTACAACTCTCTACTCGGTAAAATCACATAATAGGAATAAGTACTTAAAACTAACGTACATGTTACTCTCGTCGGGGAAGAGAACGCAATCGAACATGTGTAGAATATAGGCATGCTCAGTGTGCAGTACCATATCGTCAGTGATACCAGGGTTGTCTTCACAAAATTGTGCCCCACTATACCTATTCTGAAGCCATGGAAGACCTAAACCTATACCTTTGTATTTCTTGACCTTTTTGATAAAGCTCACCTCATTAATCCCAATTAGTTCAGTACCCTCATGCATAGCCAGCGAATTATCGGATATAACAGGTGGAGCAGCAACATCACCTTATACCACGAGTCCCAGTATCGTGTACACATCGTCTAGGATGATTTTTACTTCAGCGAATCAGAAATTTGAATTGTCAGTTTCCATATGCCAACGGTTCAAAAACACCTCGATGATGTTAGAGTGTGTATGCATGCACGAGAAGGGCTCGATGAGCCTGCCGAAAGGTGTGGCATCAAGTAAAACTCGTACCCTACTATGAGAGTTCAAACTCCTACATTTATGGTTGGGATAACTGGAGTAAAGCCTCATATGACTCTCTTGAAAATAATCATTTTTAATATTAATATATATTAAATTTACACTAAAAAAATAATTACAAATCTAGATATTACCTCTCTGTACCAAACATAGTAGGCAACATGGGAGGTGGACGTCTCGCAAACTAACAAAGGTACTTTGGCGGGGGCGGAACTCTTGGTTGCCCTCTAACTTAGATAGGCGTGCGTTTCATATGGGCTGTAGAATCGGGTGTAGATCTGGATGGAGGTGGTCCTGGAATAAGAGCCGCCAAACTCGTTGCTCGTTTGCGTTCGCTATCGGTCTTTTTTTAAACAATTCTTGAGTCTTTTTATCTGAGAGCCATCATGACATTTGAAGCGTCAACGGGATCTATAACCTGAAAAAAAAAATACGAAATGTGAAAGTATACTTGAAAATACTAAATGTCAATTAAACATCTGTTATTAATAAAAATAGCGAAAACACATATAATTCACGCCAAGGAAGAAGATTAAGTCGGTCCCGGGATAATTCAGTGACCGGAGCGAGCCAAGTCGTACGCATGGCATGGGATCATAGACATACACCAAATTAATGGTGTTAGTTTATGCCCTCAGGTCATACTTATGATGTGGTGCTATGTGCCGACACTGAAGAGGTCAATGATATCCATATCGATATCAATGAAAATATGTGAATAATAGACTGCCTAAAAAACAAAGACCACTGGATCCGCCCAAAATAAGTATGTCGTTTCTCTAATAAAGTGGTTATAGCAACCGAGCAAAAGCTCAAGTAAGAGCACTCCCGATTACTTCGCTAACGAAAACCGAACCGACGTCAAATAAGTAACTAAAAGACCCCGATCGAGGCTCGAAATCAAACCAGAACAAGCTGAGCATAGGACCATGCGTAGCTAGGAGCTCGAGCTGATGAATATCAAGGTCAAGATGAGTAGGACTAAGCAGAAGTGGGAAGATCTGAACGTGAGTTAAACTAAAAGAGGTAATTACCGAGCATAGGGTATTCCAAGCTAGAGCAATGGAACAAGGTCGACCGTGCATGATAAATAACTAGAAAAGTGGATCGTCAATGAAGTCAAAAATATTTATTGTTCAACTCGCATAACGCATTACTCCCACAGTAGTGGCCGTGATTTTAGGACCATTAACATTGATAATGGTTTACGTGCGAAAATAGTAAAGTCAGATAATAAAATACTAGATTGTAACTGTTATGTAAGAGTAGAAAGGATCTATCTTCTCGAATTAATACAAAGTTATTACCTAAACAAATACTTGTTAGATTTTCCTATCACACACCATACGTATGACCTAAGAGCATTGACGTAGGCCATTATTTCTATGCTCCTACGCAATATGTATGACCGGATGAACCAACCAATCGTAATGCCCAAAAGGTAATCATCTTGTTATAAACTAATTGGCTTTGAACAGTACATCGTCCCTCGAGTATCGCGTTTGGTGGCAGATAGTCCTTTGACTTTCAAATGTCCGTTGACAGTCCCTCGACTATAGCGTTTGGATAAAGTTAGTCCACCAGATCCTCTGATCCATGAGAGGCTGCCACCTGGCACCATAGTCCCCAAATTTTTGTATCACCACTAGTTCCTTGAGTTTAGTTATCCGTAATATTCTACATTTTGGGTTTGACCTAAACTCAAGGGACTAGTGGTGATACAAAAATCTGGAGACTATGGGGACAGGTGGCAGCCTCTCATGGATCAGAGGATCTGGTGGACTAACTTTATCCAAACGCGATAGTCCAGGGACTGTCAACGGACATTTGAAAGTCAAGGGACTATCTGCCACCAAACGCGATAGTCGAGGGATGATGTACTGCTCAATGGCTAAACTGATTATTTCTTGGCAAGATGAAAAAAAGGGTTTAAGATCTCGCTTTAATATCAAGTCATAACTGATGAGAATATTAAAAAGAGAAAATAATTATATTTCAATTAGTTGAAGTTGAAACAAAATAATCCAAAATTGTATGGCCTTCCATGGGTTTTGGTTTTTGAAGTAAACAAAATAAACTTAAAAGTTAAGCGAAAAAATGCATTGGCTTTTCAGGGATTAGTTTCGACAAAATAAATAACAAAAAGCACGGTGAAGTAATAAAGTTAACAATGATAGTCATTTGTCCGGAACTGTAGAATCATTCTCATTTTTTGGCAGCTCACTTACTAGGGTAGGGTTCGCAACAACAAGTTCTCAAGGCTAGTTTTACCTTCGGCATCCACCATTTTCTAGGTTTTAGTTTTAAGCTCATCCTTATATCTTACTTGTTGACCTAAACATGCCACACATAAAACCTTTGTGATCATCTAGCAAATAGTTAACGAGAACACCCTAGAGCTTCATAATTATCAGGTGTAAAGAAAGCCCCTATTAAGCATGTCAATAATATCGATCAGCTTCATAAAATAATTAATATTGAATCAACCACTCACCTTAGTCTTTGAATGGGAAATAAACATAACCTGGAGAGGTTGAGTGGTAAGGAGACAAATCTTGAAGAAGAGAAGACCGAAGCTACAAAAGTGTCAAATTTATAACTGAAGAGGAAAGAGATAGATGCAAAGGTTTAATAAATGTTATCTTAGTTAAGTGAATTTTTCCAAGAGCATGTATCATCCATGAACTTGTTAGAAGATAGGTCATTACTCCTTGCAGCATTGGCATACCTTGAAATGATCTGACCCAAATCTTGTGGTTGGAGGACATGGAATTTTCCCTTAGTCTTGGTCCTTTTTAGCCTCCAGACTTCCCAATGACCCTTAACATGCCCATAGATAACGATTCAGTGAGAATATCTTCCAGACCTGTAGAGCTGTCAACCCGAGTGGATCTGGCATGCCCAGCCAAATCTCAAATTCCTTGTACTGAGCCTCTACAATAGCAACCAATTCCATTCTTTCTTTAACCTAGCTTTCGGCTCATACTACTTTCTTACAAAAATATCCGAAATTTGTAGATTCTCCTTGTTTCTATTTTTTGGACGGGGCACTAGAGTCTTCTACTTTGACTCACTTGGTGTCTGACTTCTGCTAGGGTGGGAATAGTTTGGCCAAAAGTAACCCAAATTTTGGCAAACAACAAGTCTTCACCAGAGGCACCAACTTAGGGGGAAGGGGAGTCGCTATCCTGGTTGAGTTCTTTCTCTATGTTTTGAATTATCAAGAGAATAATATTTTAAAAAGTACAATAACTATGGAAATTTTTACCTCAACGATCTGAAGCAAATTGAATCATCTCTAAGAACCCATTTTTTCAGTGTGATTCGATGAGGTAATATGATTCTTGAACTCTGTAAGAAAAAAAATAGATCAACTTCAATAATAAGGTAAGAAATTAACTTACGGAGGACATGTAAAGCTAAGTAAATGCAAAGGGAATGAAGAGATTCGACCAACCTTAAGATCATTACTCATTTTCTTTCATGAGTTTGAGGTTAAGCAAGGGTTCCGCTTGCTACTACCGTTGGTTTGCGAGAGTGAGGTAGTGTAATCTGATTTGTTGGTTATAGTGAAGTTGCAAAGGTATATTAAATGTAGTTATAGAACGTATGAACAAGAAACTTGGAATAAAAAGCAAATGTTACTACTTAATATAAATAACAAAGTACAAACAACTTAAATACTTCCTAAGAGATGGAAGCATAACCCATTCCTATTTTAGTGCCACTCTCTTACTCCCCACTACTAAGTCTTATAACAGATGGAAACAATTAAAAAAAACAATTAAAACTTTGTTTTAGAACATGTTTAGATTAACCCAACACACTCCCCCTTAATCTAAACACCCTTTGCAAGTTTCCTAATGCCCAGCAATTCTCGCATCTGCTCAAACTTCACAAATGACACTGCCTTAGTGAGAACATCTGCACGCTGATTCTCTGAGCTAACATCTTTTATGATAATATCTCCACGCTCCACACAGTCACGAATAAAATGGAAGCGCACATCAATGTGTTTACTGCGACCATGAAAAACTGGGTTCCTCGCAAGATCTATTGCTGATCTGTTATCAACGTACAGTATAACTGGCTTCGTTTCCATGTTTGTAATTTGCCTTAGTAACTTTTGAAGCCATAAACCTTGACACGCCGCTGCTGTTGCAGCCATAAACTCAGCTTCGCAGGATGATAGAGCTACACAACGTTGCTTCTGGGACACCCAAGTTATCAAACTTTCACTTAGATAGAATGCCATTCCCCCATTACTTGTTCGATCATCACTGTTTCCTGCAAAATCATTGTCTGAAAAACCATAGAGCATATGATTACCTGTTCCCTTCGAGTAAATGAGACCATAGTCCAGTGTTCCCTTTATATAGCGAAGAACACGCTTCATAGCACCCAAGTGAAGCAGAGTAGGACGTTCTATGAAACGGCTTACCATACCAACTGCATATGCTATATCTGGTCTTGTGTGAACCAGATAGCGTAATCCACCCACTATGCTTCTATACTTGGAGGATTCAACTGCCTTACCCATCTCGTCCTTATGTAATTGAATCTTTGGTTCCATAGGAAATTTACTCAGATTGCAATCAGTCATACCTGCAACCTTTAGTAATTTCTTTGCATATGAAAACTGTTTTAACTCGACATACTCCCTTTTCTGATCAACCTTTATGCCCAAGTAGTACGATAACTTTCCTAAGTTGCTCATATCAAACTTTCTACTCATCTCTTCCTTAAATTTCAGAATATTTTCAGTGCTTGAACCTGTGACCAATATATCATCCATGTACACACCAATTATCAATGACTCATTCCCTTCACGTCTAGTATAAACTGCATGTTCATATGGGCATTTCTGAAAACCCAATTGTTCTAAAAAACTCCTCAACCGTGCATACCAAGCGCGTGGAGCTTACCTAAGTCCGTATAATGCTTTCAACAATCAGTAAACTTTTCCCTCATGTCCCTTTACTTCATAACCAACTGGCTGCAGTACATACACTTCTTCATCGATCTCACCATTAAGGAAAGCTGATTTTACGTCTAAATGATGTATTTCCCAGTTGTTCGTTGCTGCAAGAGCAATTAGCAGACGAACTGTCTCCAACCTAGTAACCGGGGCAAATACTTCATCAAAGTCTATTCCATTCTTTTGAGCGTAACCCTTAGCCACAAGTCTCGCCTTGTACTTCACAATAGTTCCATTCGAATCCTTCTTGATTTTAAACACCCATTTTAACCCAATCGCCTTGTGACCTTTTGGTAAATCTGTCAACGTATTGTTTTTCTCTATTGATTGGAGTTCTGTCTCCATCGCCTGCCTCCATTCTTTTTCTTGAACCACTGTTTCAAATGTGCTTGGTTCTTCAACGCTTTGCAATAACAGATCATCATCCAACTCTATCTCAGATGTCTCATCATATATGTCACTCAGTAGCCTAAACTTTCTAGGTTCACTACTCATTGTGACCGACCCTGACCCCTGTTCTCATGTTGAAGAAGAGTTGTATGGAACAGCCGTTTCACCTCTATGACTGAGCACCGGAGTCGATGGCTCACTTGATTCATTTGTTTCACTTTCCGTTTCTGCATTTCTTATATCACCCATTCCTTCGACTATGTGCTCAACTTCACTATGCAACTCGATTCCAGAAAACGTAGCCTCACTATCGGTTTGTTGCTCCCACTGCCAAACCTTATTTTCTAGGAATAGTACATCACGACTTACACAAATGACTCCCTCATTGGGATCATATAGACGATTTGCTTTGGTCTCTGGTTCCTTTCCCAGATAGATAACTGGTTTGCTACGATCGTCTAGCTTACTTGTGTGCACCGATGGAACCGTTATGTATGACATACACCCAAAAATCCTTATATGTTGCAAATCCGGTTTACACCCCGTCCATGCCTCATATGGAGTTTTTCCCCGTAATGTTCGTGTTGGCAGCCGGTTAAGCACATAAACTGAGTGTCTCACCGTTTCTCCCCACATAAATGATGACAATCTTGCACCCTTCAAAAAACTTCGAGTCATGGCAGCCACCGTTCGATTTCTACGTTCCACCACCCCATCTTGTTGTGGGGTGTAAGGTGCTGTATAATGCCTCTGTATACCAGCCTCTTCACAGAACTCACTGAATTCATTTAAGCAAAATTCTCCACCCCTATCGGTCTTGAATATTTTGATTTTCTGACCCACTTTATTCTCAACAAGCTGTTTGAACTTTGCAAATACACTAAATGCCTCACTTTTCAATTTTAGCATATAAACCCACATTTTTCTACTATAATCATCAACTAATAGAAGGAAATAACGATTACCGGCTGATGTTGAAGGCGAGATTGGCCCACAAATATCTCCATGTACGAGTTCCAACATTGTCTTAGCATGAAAGTTCGCCTGAGATGGGAATGGTTGCCTTGTTTGTTTTGACATCAAGCACCCCTCACACTTCTTTGTTGGCTGTTTCATTTGAGGCAAGCCATATATCATATGTTCCTTTGTCATCTGTTCCATTGCTCTAAAATTAACATGACCAAGACGTGAGTGCCAAAACCATGCTTCCTCTTCGACCTTGCTTAGAAGACATTTAGATGTGCTCTCCTCGAGACAGATTTTGTAGAGTCTATTCCCTGATTTTTTTCACCTTCATAAGCAGCCTTTCTTGATCATCATACACCCACAAATAATCACCACTCAATATTACTCGATGATGCTCCTCTGATAGTTGGCTGAGACTGATAATATTGTTGCATAAAGTGGGAATGTAGTACACATCTCTAAGCATCTTCTCTTCACCATTTTTACACCTAAACGATATGACCCCTTTACCTTTGACACTTACTGTGGAGCCGTCCCCGAACTTCACTTCTCATGTGACTCGTTCATCTAATTGGCTGAATTTTCCTCGTACACCAGTCATATGGTTGCTGGC
This sequence comes from Limnanthes douglasii subsp. nivea, assembly GCA_036936605.1. Taxonomy (NCBI): domain Eukaryota; kingdom Viridiplantae; phylum Streptophyta; class Magnoliopsida; order Brassicales; family Limnanthaceae; genus Limnanthes; species Limnanthes douglasii. Next base: position 77,331,536 of record JAUPFV010000003.1, on the reverse strand, counting down.
GCCATTGTCCAGGTACCACACTTGTGACTCTCTTTGACCCTCAGTCTTTAATCGCAGCTGTGGAACTATAATTTCCTTTTTCAGCAGCATAGTCTGTCTTGTCATCTCTCCAAATTTCTCAGCAATCAACAGTGCTGGCTCATCCTCTTGAATTTTGGAGAGGTTTACCTCCTTCTGTGTATCTCTGTCCCTTCGAGGTTTACGACATTCTGCAGAATAATGCCCGTACGCCAAGCAGTTGAAACATCTCACCTGGCTCCTGTCTCGTGGTCCACGTATTCCAAATTTTCCACGAGATTCTCCACCACCTTGAGCTCCCTCTTTGTTGGTTCTCTTTAACCACTCTTCTCGGGTCAACAAAAATTGTCCGTCATTTCCCTCATTCTTTCTCCACTCTTCTTCTGTCAATAGAAGTTTCCCTTGGCTTGTTTCGGTTTTTCCACGTACTCTTTCTTCATGTGCCTTCAATGAGACAATAACCTCTTCCATCGACATCTCCTCAATGTTTCCAAATTGCTCAATTGCAGAGGCAATTTGCAGAAACTTCGAGGGAACTGCTCTAAGTAGTTTTTTCACCACGTATGCGTCTTCCAATGTCTCTCCAAGAGCTCTGATCTTAGTGACCAAACCATTCAGCTTCATATAAAAATCGTCCAGTGGTTCCGTTTCTCCAGTATTCAATGCCTCGAATTCACCTTTCAGAGTTTAAGCCTTGCATTCTTTACTTTTTCCGCACCCAGGCTCATTGTCTTAACAGCTTCCCATACTTCTCTCGAAGTCTTCTTCTCCGTAATGGATAGCAAAATATCCTCAGGGATTCCTTGGTAAATGAGAGCTAACGCACGTTTATCGACCTTGTTTTCAATTACAGCCTTGGGGTTCTTTGGATTCTATAGCTCCCCAGACACCAAGAGCTTGCATGTATACCTGCATTCTAATTGCCCATACCGTGTAGTTTGTTCTTGTAAGTATTGGATAACTCAGATTAAACGAGCTTTCCTTGGGCTTGGCTGTCTCCATGTCGTCTCAGTTGTGTATGAAGGGTTGCTGTTTGAATGATTGGGTTCTGATACTACGTGTAGTTATAGAACGTATGAACAAGAAACTGTATGAACAAGAAACTTGGAATAAAAAGCAAATGTTACTACTTAATATTTAAACTGAAATAACAAAATACAAACAACTTAAATACTTTCTAAGAGATGGAAGCATAACCCACTCCTATTTTAGTGCCACTCTCTTACTCCACTAACACACTCCTACAATATCACCAACTCCCCACTACTAAGTCTTACTCCACTAACACACTCCTAAAATATCACCAACTCCCCCCTACTAAGTCTTATAACAGATGGAAACAATTAAAAAACACAATTAAAACTTTGTTTTAGAACATGTTTAGATTAACCCAACATTAAATGCCTCATTTTAAATTCTATCTCGTTAGGCTGTATGCGATGATGTTACGATGAAATGGAAACCGAAATCTGCAGCCAAAGAGGTCAGTGTACAACATTAGCTTATTAATCCAAGCTGAATCATCATTTTATCATGCGACTAGTAGCCAGACATGGACATTATCAGTGATACTGATAAGTGTAGAATTTATTCGAACCGCATGTAGCCTAATTTGGTCCAATATATGTCTTGTAAAATAGGCCCAAAAATGTGTACATTAAAAATATGTCATGTAATAACTACATAAAGAGTAAATATATTTAAGATTAGTAGAATAATGGGGTAGAGTAGCCTAAAATGGATCATGTGGTCTTTGGACCCACCGCTATTACTAGGAAATGGTGAACAATTATTATTCAATCACCATTTTTGATAGTTTCTCTTTATAGGATTCTCGTGTTTCTCTATCTAGAAGCAGACTCCCAAAATATCTTAGACCAAAATAATTCTCCAAAACTTCTGGAACTATCATTGGCGACCAAAATATGAGCTTCGATTGGTACCCAAATTAGACATAAAAATCATCCAAAAAATATTGTTCATTTTAGAATTCTCTAGAAAGATGAATATCGAGATGCATAAAGATCTTGTGATTGTGGCAGAGAGTATAATGATCAGAGCGGGCTCCAAAGAATAGTAGTTTGAGGAACAACATTATGATAACTGGTTTGTCGAAGAGCAACTGGAACAGTCGGCTCTGGTGACAAAACAAAAATAATTGCTAGAGGATATCACTAAGATTAATGCTCAAAAGGAGGTGATAATTGCAGCAAAAAGGGTCTGATCAGAGAGATCTGAAAGAAACATCCCTCCGAACATTTATCCTCGCCATAGATTTTAACTAAGCCTAATTTGGGGGCGGGGTGGTGGGTAATTGTTTATTTACATAGCAGTGTCGGATTTTGCGGTGAGTGTTGTGTTAGTGATTTTTTTTATAACATTCTCGACCCATTTACTACCTGAGTATCGTTGGATGCCAAAAAAGGTACATGCACTGTAAAAGCTAGCCTTGGCCCTCGTAGTCAAAACTCGGAAAATGAGACCTTACTTCCAGGCACACTCGATCATAAAACATGTTTTGCAGAAGCACAACTTATCTGGGTGAATGAGAAAGTGGTCGGTGGGACTTGCGGACTATGATATTGATTTTGAACCGCGTACTGCAATTAAATATCATAAGGGTTCAATCCCTACAATTTGCTTTAGTATTCATAAAACCTCCTACTATTTGCTTCAGTATATTATAGCATACTTTAAAGGGTACCCATGGATATTAATGCAATATAGCTCTTCAATATTACTAAAATCCAACAAAGTCAAAACACAGACAAACCCACCAAAATTTCAACCATAAGAGAAAAAAATTGGATGTATGATCTCAAAGACTTTTTAGTTAAAGAGACTTTACCAGTTGATAAAGTATACGTTATAAAGTTGTGATTTAAGGTACATGGATTTACGGTCTTCGGAGATATCCTGTGTAATTTTTTTTTAAGAAAGCCTTTATTAAGATTCCTCGGAGAGAATGAGTCACAAAAGATATTATCTGAGTTGTATGGTGGAGAAGGATCAGCTCATTGTGGGTACACAATATTAACAAAAATAGTATTGCTGACGACATATTACTGGTCTTCTAGCATGGTTGATGCTAATGAATTATTTAAACGTTTGATACTTGTCAATGATTTTCCAACACTATACATACGTTTGTAGTACCACTTTAGTCCGCTTCTGAAGCATTACTATTTGACTGATGTGGTTTGTATATGGTTGGACCTTTACCGATGGCTTCTCGGGGATGACAAACTATTATAGTAGCATGTATTATTTTTTCAAGTGGGTGGAAGCTCAATCATTTTCTAGGACAAGTATAAAGGATATTATCAAATTCATCATATAATAATATATGTTGTAGGTTCAGAGTTTCAATGAGAATGACAACATATAACGGTCCACAATTTGATAACAAATATATGATTTTTTTCACATCCAGAGGCATACAATAGTGTTTCTCAGCACCATTGTATTCCTAGACAAACGGGCACGTTGAAGTCACAAACGCGACTATCCTTAGGGTTTTAAGAATAATTGCGAGGGAGCTGTAGGAAAATCGATGAATTACCTTCAAGAAGTTTTGTGGGCTTACCAAAATACTCCTCGAACAACAACCCAAGAATCGCCTTTTGCTTTGGTTTATTTAATAGATATTATGACTCCATCTAAATCCACAATTTCATCTTTTAGAGTGATAAATTATTATGAGGTAATAACGATTAAGGCATGAGAGTTGAGCATGATTTAATCGAAAAGAAAAGAATACACACACTTAAATTCCTTACACTGTCAAACCTTGATTAGAAGTGTATATGCATATCGGGAAAAATTAAGATAATTTTAGGTAAGGAATATAGTTTTGAGGAAGTTTTTCTTACATAAAAAGGAAAAAAAATATTGGAAAGTTGGGGCCAAACTGGGAGGGTCCATATTCGGTAACTAAGTGAGTGAAGCTCATAACTTTTCGATTTAAAAATTAGGAGGAATAACCGCTTCGATATCCGTGGAACATTGAACACTTGAGATTGTATCTCGAACAAATATGTACAAAATTTACAAATATATAATCAATGTAATGACCGGTGGCATACTTTTTCCTACCATGGCGGCGGGAAAATGGTTTAACGAGGTGTTTACATAGTTGGCTGATAAATACAAGAAATTCTGCTTTCATACATTATATAATTCTTATTTTTGGATATGTTTGATTATTTGTAACATCAGTTGGTTTACGTTAGATAAATTATTATATTTGGATCTGAGGGATCATATCCAACATCATTTGGTTATATTAGGTAATCCTTATTTTACAATACATTTTTATCATGTAAATGTTCTCGAAGTTTATCTTCGTATTGGTAACTGATCACCCTTAATCAGGAAAAACATGAAGCATAGAATCAAATGCAAGAAAGAGAGAAATATAACAAAAGAATATTGACATATATATATATATGAAAGTTTTCGAGTATAAAATTCCATGATTAAATAAGGAATTTCGATGCAAAATAAAGATAAGGTTAACAGAAAAATCATTATGAGTCTCATGATCATTTTTAGAGCTTGCTTATTCTGAATATCCTTTGGAACGTTCCAAGGGCGGTCCTCCTCTAGAGCTAGTTGCTACTGCGAGCCCAATCTCAAGTCTGAATCAATATATATTTGGCTACAACTTTTACGGTCGGATAATGTATCTAGAATTTCTCGAGCGTAAGATTCAAGCACAACCACCTCGTCTTTTCAGTTTGCACTTTGAGAGCAGCAAATGCATCCGCCTCGTCTTCTTTGGCCTTAGATTTGAAGGCGACAAGTTCTTAAATAGTTGTGTCATTTTCCTATTTGGCTTTCTTAGTGGATGCCTTCAGCTCTTTTTATTTTTCGTAAAAAAGATCCACAACAAGGTTATATTCCGCATCATGCTTCTGTATCGACGAACTGCACCTAGCAAGATATTTTTATGATTCATTTTTATCCCTTTGAGTTGTCTCAAAGCAGACCGAGCCCATATTTCACCCTTGTTAGTGAGAAAGTTCTGATGTAAGGAAGATTATCGAAGCTTTTCGTATTTTTGTTTCAAAACCGCATTATGTTTTTCAAAATGCAAAACCATACTTTTCGCTTTAGACAGATATTATCTCAATTTCTTATTTTTCCTTTCAAGTAATGCAATAGGGGATACATGGTAATTAAGAGAGATACCATGAGAGTCTAAGTGGTGAAGCTGGAATGATCTGATGGAAATAAAATCATATGATGGGGCTTGTCCACATAGATCTTGTAGACCTTGTTCTGAAGAACTTGTCTGTTAGTTGCATGTATTTCGAATCGGTGGGGTGAGCCTATCTTCACCCAAATGTTTTACTAGATCCGTGAGCAGATTCATACAGATGGGACTTTAGACCTCTAAATCCAAAAACATTTCGTTTAAACGGTTTTGAACGTCAAAGTATGTTTGATTTTGGCCCGTAGAGCTTTATGATCGGTCCTTAATGGGTTGATGGTTATCTTTTAATTAACCTATCGAGGTACTAGGAATCTTCATAATCATCATATTGTTCGGACATAGAGGGGATGGTGTCTATGTTCACAGTACGAGCATAATTTTTTGCAACGTTAGTTTTATTTTGAACCGAAGGTTTTTTCTTAATAATGCTTTGATTATTCTCATTTCCATATTTTGATGTTTGTGTCGTTTTTTTATTTTCATATCTTGGGAGTATCTCCCTATTTTATCTACCAACAACCTAATAACATCAACCGCGTCAGTCTTTTCTTCCACTTATAAAACATTAGTCGTGGGCTATTTTATGTGTTGGTCATTGACAACTTCTCTCTTGACCATGTGGTTGGGGGTCTTCTTCCTAGTTGGAAGGAAAACTCGACCATTAGAGGCCCTTAGTCATTTCATTGTGTCAGTCATGTTAGGAAGGGTCATCAATTGGCCCGTACATTAGATACCTTTTGATGAATTCCATAAGTACTTGCAGAAAGAATTCACTGGCGTGAAGCAGTTATGGAATTTGTTCGTCCAATTCTCCTTGGCCCATGTGCTCAACACGATGAATATTTTCTCCACAACCTTAAATTTTGATTTTTCAAATAATTATGTTTTAATTTGGAGATCATTAAAGGAAATGTCCAAACTAGAATTCTGCAAAGGTAATAGATAACAAATAAACGAAGGGAAAAAATAACATGTACACTTCCACCTCTTATGTAGGCGCTTTAGATTTTTCTTCTTTGAATGAGGGTTTCCATTCTCCTAATCACCACTTAGAATGAAATAATGTTTCTTCCAAGTCGTCTCTACCTCAATAATGTCATTCACTATCTTATAATCGTTCCTAAAGGTAATCAAATATAAAGGAATTCAGGGACTCATAGATAGTGTAGTGATAAGTGCAAACTCCTCCATTAGTAGTGAAATTCTGGAGAGACGTGAATCTATGGTGCATGACACTAGACTAAACCACGCGCTGGAACCGACTTGACTAGGAAAAATTCCTACTAGATCAAAATATCGACATGTAGAGGGATCCAAGGGTAACTAGAGGCCCTAGTTCTGGATGTCCGGATAAACCACCATCCCTCGCTTCTTCACAGAGAGCTGTATTTCTCCAGCTCCATGAAGGCGTATTGTAATAGACTTTGGATTCCCCAATGCATCTTTAGCTTTGGACCTTTTTTCTACGGGTAATAATGGTACTTTCCATTGTACGACGCAACGAGGTAGAGGCTATCAAGGTTGTAAATGATGAGTCCAAATTTTCTCACCACGCACTATATTAACCGGACAGGGGCAATTCGGACAAAAACCACCCACTGAACAATCCGAACAGGACTAAAGTATTAAAAACTAATCACTTTATGACTAAGCTAATTTCCAGTCTGCTTAATAAACTAATGGGTTTTTGAACTCGACCCGATTTCATAAAGCATAACCCGAAAGCCCATGTGGCTCATAATTAAAGGTATAAATACCCAACCACTTTCATTAATGAGGGTAATGAACATTTAATACAACCAGGCAGCTCAAATCTCTCACTACAAACCACTTAAACATTAAATACCTTTGAAACACCACAAATCACCTGACCAAACTACCCTTAGACTGATATAATCCACACCAAATTGGCGACCACAGTGGGAGGAGAAAGTGCCTGAATCAAGCATTTGAAACCATCAAGAAAAACCAGTTCGGATGAATTCGGACGAGCACGAAGTGCCACCAGCTTTGGCGGAAGTGGTGGGAGAAAATGATGAATATACTATCGATGAGCGAGATAGACTAAAAGTCGAGATAGAAGGCTTGAGGGATGCTAAAAGGGCGAAGATGGGTGTGAAAGAAAAGTCAAAAGTGTCAGCAGTTCACCATACTGACAATCCAAGAGAGCATAAGCCATCAAAAACCCATGTGAGCACTAGAAATACTCATGCTAGTTCAAAGAAGTCTCACCGGTCTAAACCGGTGGAGAGCTCAGATTCAGACTCAAAGTCTTCCAACAGCTCCTCGAATGAAGACAGAGTTGAAGAATCCTTATCATCCAGCAATGATGAAGGCCGTTCTAAGAAGAAACAAAAGTTGGTCAAAAAATACTCAAGAAAAAAGGACAGGCATGGAAGGATGAAGAGGCATCTGGGTAAAGGGTCGTCTCACAGTCACAGCCATGGCCGGAGGCATGTAGACCGATTGTTAATGGATCCTTTTGCCTTTCATGATGAGCCAGGTATCTTTGCAACTCCCAACGAAGATACTGTATTCAGTCGTGGCCAGAATTGAAGACAATCTCCATTGCCCTCCAAGATACTATCCGGAAACCTTCCTAAGAGGTTTGACCGTACAAAGATGGATAAATATGATGGCGATAAAGATCGAAATAACCATATGGAGCAATTCAAAAAAATTATGATGAATTTTGATGATGATGATGATAAGCTACTCTATCGAGCGTTCTCCCAGTCTTTTACGGGGAGTGCTCTGAACTGGTACAATAGTCTGCCACAGGGCTGCATCAGAAATTTCGACACGTTTTGGGTGGCCTTTCGAAGGCAGTTCGTTGGAAGTAAAGAAGTAAAGGGAAATGGAGACAATATTATCCACTACGCCCAAGAACCAAACGAATCTTTAAAAGAATACATAAGTCGCTTTGTGAACACCAAAATTGGGTTAGCTGATTGCTTTGAACAAGTAGCAATAGCTTCTCTGAGGCAGGGTTTGAACCCTGGCAATTTGGCTGATTCAGTAACCACGAAAAAAACCATGACGTGGGGAGGTTTACTGAATCAGGTCGGCAAATAGATTAATATGGATGAAACAAAGAAAACCAGGATGCACCGGCAGGTGAGGTCTGCTCCAGCTGCACCAAATCAAAACCAGAATCAGTCGGGGTACAAGGCCAAGGAAGCCGGATAGGGTCAAAATAGGGCCAAGGCTCAATCCCACCCAGCTGCACCAGCTCAAAGCCAGCAATCTAGAAATAAGCGAGGACCTTGGGTTCAACCGGAGTGGTTTGGGGAACTAAAAGAAAATGTAGCCACCATTTATGATAAAACAAAAGACGAAGTACATTTCAGAATGCCGGCTGCATTACAATCTCCCAGGGAAAGTCGAAATAATAGTTTTTGTCAGTATCATGATGATACTGGCCATACCACTGAAGATTGCATCACGTTGAAACAAGAAGTGCAGAATTTGATTAAGAGAGGGAAGCTGGAGGCTTACAAAAGAAGAAGTGGAAATAGGCCTGATAATGCTCATCGGACTGGGCCAAACAATGCAGGGACATTGGCTCCGGATGGGGCTATGGTGATAATTGAAAGGTTTGATGAGGAGTCAGAGTATTTGGATCCTGATCCAACTCGAAACAAGGTAGCTGTTATCACAGAGAAATGCAAGACGGTATCCGGACTCTTTAGTTTTTTTTAGTCACTTACAATATTTGGGGGAGACACCATGACTGCACCAACTGCTTCTTCGAGAAAGAGGCATGTTCTTACTTTAGCTACCCAGCTGGAAGGAGGCATGACTTTCTATCAATTGCAAGTTCCATTTCCCTTCATTGTTTTCGATGAAGATGACTTGAGGGACATAGCTGGTCCTCATGAAGATGCCCTTGTAATAGGAGCCTCCATTGGGGGCAATGACATAAGACGAATTTTGGTCGACACCGACAGTTCAGCCAATATCATCCTAGTAACTTCTTATAAACAAATGAAGAATCCAGCAGTAATTCAACGTTCGAACAGGTCAATAGTGGGTTTCACTGGAAGCTCAGCTGATGTAATTGGGGAATTTTAAGAAGAAGTTTTGATGGGCAAGGTCCCTTTTAAGAAGATGGTCAGAATAAGTTTTGTGGTGGTGGATTTTCCTACGTGTTAGAACGCCATTTTGGGGAGATCTTGACTCTCTAGGATGCATGCTGTGGCTTCAATAGTCCACCAATGTTTAAAATACGCTGTGCACGGACAAGTAAGAGTTGTCCGGAGCAGTCAGAAGGTAGTAAGGGAGTGTTATGAAACACCACTGGCCCCTTGAACTTTGGGGGCAGTTCGGATCAGTGAGGATTAGCAATTTGAGGGGCCCTCTGGGGGAGAGGGTGAAATTGATGACCCCAGAGAGACCCTTGGTGTTTTAATACCAATTGAACAAGTTGAAACTCACTCTCTGGCTGAAGGAAGAAGTGTCAAGATCGGGTCCAAAATGACATCGGAATTGAAGAGTAAAATGTTAGCCTTTTTGAAAAACCATCAACATGTTTTCGCTTGGTGTAATGCTGATGTAACCGGAGTGCCATCAGATATTTATCAGACTAATTATCCATTCGGAGGGATATAGCACCTGTTGTACAAAAGAGGAGAGCTTTTTCTAAGGAAAAAGCTGATGTTAAAGTTCAAGAGGTTGACCGACTTACTAAAATGGGACACATAAAGGAATCTCAGTACCCTTTATGAACAGCCAATCCGGTGCTAGTAAAGAAGAAAAATGGAAAGTGGCGTATGTGCATTGATTTTACAGACCTCAATAGAGCTTGCCCAATAGACCTATATCCGGTCCCTCGAATTGATCAGTTGGTGGACTCCACATCTGGGAACAAGCTATTATCCTTTATGGATGCCTTCTCCGGGTATAATCAGATTCAAGTAGATCCGAAGGATCAAGAACATACTACATATGTTATTGATAGAGGCCTCCATTGTTACAAGGTGATGCCATTTGGATTAAAGAATGTTGGGGCTACTTATCAGAGATTAGTAAACAAGGCTTTTGCTAATCAGATTGGAAGAAACATGGAAGTCTATATCGATGACATGATGGTGAAAAGTATGGACGAAGAGCTACACTTAGCAGATCTCCAAGAAACTTTTGCCAACTTGGTGAAAGTAAATTTAAAATTGAATCTAGAGAAGTGTGTTTTCGGGGTGCAGTCCGAAAAATTCTTAGGGTATGTGATAAGTGAGAAGGGCATACAACCAGATCCAGACCAGCTTAGTTCTTTATTGAAAATGGAGCCTCCTCGGAATATTAAAGAGGTACAAAGATTGACAGAGATGTTAGCTGCTCTAAACCGTTTTATTTCAAGGTCTTCGGATAGGTGTTCCCCGTTTTTCAAACTTTGAAAGGTGAAAAATAGTTTAATTGGTCTCCCCAGTGTGACCAGGCTTTTGATGAAATTAAGAAGCACTTATCCTTCCCTAAAATTTTGTTTAAACCTGTTGATGGATAGACACTCTACATATACCTGGCAATTTTTATATTGCGCCCTAAGTGCAGTGCTAGTAAGGGAGGTGGATAATTATCCTCGTCCGGTGTACTATATAAGAAAAAGCTTGATTGATGCAGAAAAAAGATATTTCAAACTTGAAAAACTAGCACTGGCCTTGGTAATTGCTGCTAGGAAAATGAGGCCCTACTTTCAGTCTCATTCGATCATCGTCCGGACGTCTTTTCCCTTGAAAAACGTTCTTCAAAAGGCAGATATTTCAAGCAGAATGACCAAGTGGTCGGTGGAGCTGGGAGACTATGATATTGATTTTACCCCTCTGACAGCAGTCAAGGCTAAGACTGTTGCTGATTTCTTAGTTGAATTTTACTCAGACAGAGACACCAAACAAGCAACAGTTGAAAAAACTAAGAATATGAAGGATCGAGTACCATGGGTTGTGGTGCTGGAATATGTTTAACCTCTCAATACGGTGACAAAATATACCAAGCTATATGTTTTGCTTTTAGGGCTTCCAACAATGAGTCTGAATATGAAGCTGCTATAGCAGGCTTGAAATTAGCTCTAACTTGTGGAGCCAAAAGGGTCAGGTTAGTGAGCAATTCCTAGCTTCTAATCCATCATGCACAAGGTCAATCCGAGGCCAAAAATGAGAAATTGGTTAAATATTTATTTATCCTTAAAGAAGTGGCACTTAATTTCAAAAACATCACCTACGAGCACATACCCCGGACAGAAAATACATTAGCAGATTCCTTGGAAACCATAGCCTATTCTGAGTCATACCCATGGATTCATGTGCAAGAATGCCCACCCATTCAATTCAGTCAAAACAAGGAAGAAGAAAGTTTAAATATACAAGTAAATCAACCTCAAGATTGGAGATTTCCTCTTTTCCAGTACCTCTCAGATGGCATCTTGCCTCCGGAAAAAGCAGTGGCAAGAAAAGTAAAGTATAAGGCTCGTGGATTTGTCATCCTAAGAGATGTTCTTTACAAAAAAATCCTTTAGTAGGCCTCTTTTACGATGTTTGGGTATGAAGAGTCCCAAATGGTGCTCTCTGAATTGCATGATGGCGAGGGATCAACACACTATGGATTCAGGGCTCTAACCAGAAGGGTCTTGTTACCTGGGTACTATTGGCCCTCCATAATGCAAGATGCCAAAGAATTGGTAAAAAAGTGTGATCCATGCCAAAGATACAGTAATGAAATTCATATCCCATCTGTCCCATTAGAGTCAATTTCTGAGCCAATACCTTTTGCTCGTTGGGGGCTAGATTTGGTGGGACCTCTACCCATGGCATCCGGAGGATGCAAGACTATAATAGTTGCTATTGATTACTTCTCAAAGTGGATTGAAGCAGCCCCATTGTCATGAACTACTTCGAAAGCTGTGATAAAATTCATTTTATCTAATATTTGCTGCAGATTTTGGGTTCCACAAAAGATAACCATAGACAATGGGCCACAGTTCGATAACAAGGATGTGGAGAATTTGTTTGCCTCTAGAGGAATTCAACACTGTTTCTCTTCTCCTTTCCACCCACAGGAAAATGGTCAAGTTGAAGTAGCTAACATAACCATCTTGTTCGGTCTTAAAAAGAAACTGGAAGGGGCTGCTGGAAAGTGGCCAAGTTATCTACAAGAAGTATTATGGGCTTAGCGGACCACTCCCGGGGTTGCAACACAAGAATCCCCATTTGCCTTGGTGTATGGTATGGATGCAATAGCTCCCATAGAGGCCACTCTCCCTTCATTCCGAGTCCACCATTTTTTCCGAACAAGCTAATGAAGAGGCAATCAGAAGCCAGCTTGACTTGATGGAAGAAAGAATAGTCAAGGCTCACCTTAGAGCCACACACTATCAGGGTTTTATGAGAAGCAGATTTGCTTCGAGAGTCAAAAGGAGGGACTTTCAACCAGGTGATAAGGTGCTGAGAAAAGGCTTCCTGCATACCAAGGAGAAGCAGTTCGGCAAGCTAGCTCCAACATGGGAAGGACTATATGTGGTCAGTGAAAAACTTAAGCCTGGGACATACAGGCTCAAAGATAAAGATGGAAGGATTTTGAATCACCCCTCGAACATTGAACACCTCCGGTTGTATTTAGAATAAAGACTATGTAAATATTTACTTGTTTAAAGTCCATGTAAATATTTGGGGGCATACTCTTTCCTACCCTAGTGGCGCGGGGAGGTTTTAATGAAGTGTCTGGGTTTTTAAATAAATTTGATACCTTCTTAAAAAAAAAATCAAAGTGGTTTGACTAATAGATCGAATTAATTCGGTGGAGTGATGACCATTTAAACATTTATCATTGGAGAATTTAAAGACTCTCACTTTAAAATATTCAAAGGCCATTTAAATACGAGCCATCAAAATTGGAAAACTATAAAACAATATAAGAATTGTGTAAGATGAAACTGCCCGACAGATACCGGGGAATGATATTAAATATGTAAAATACCTTAGCCATCCAAGGACTTTAGAGTTTTAAAAAGAGAAGGTTTGTCCGGACAAGGGCCGGACACGGTTTCAAAATTGCCTTGGTCATCCAAGGACTTTAGTCTACACAAAAATTAAAGAAAAATATGGTTAAAACTTTAAGGTTGAGCTTTCTTAGATGGCCCAGCCTCACTTGGTTTCTTCTTGGGATCTTCGATCTCCTCATCTGGACTCTCTCCAGTCCTTTCATCTTCATCAATAGTATCATCCCAACCACTGGAGTAGGCATGCTTATCACCATTAGCCATGGTATGGTGAGGGAGGTCTTGGTATTCCACGAATCATCATAGATCTCCCAGTGTCCTCTTCGGAAATTTCTCATGAAAGAGCAAGACCATGTCTAATTTGACTTCAGCGTACCTTTCCTCTTGGGAGTCTATCACCTTGTTGGTGTATGCATCAATCCTGGCTTGGATTGTCTTCTCTTGCTCCTTTAACAAGTCGTCTTTTTCTTGCTTAGCCTTATACACACATCTTCTAGCGAAATTTTATCGCTAGTTAGGGTCTGAATGATGTTGTCTTTGGCCTTCACCTCCTCTTTTGAGGTAGAAATATTCTTCTCCAAGTCAGAATACTTGGATTGAAATTCTTTCACCACCCCCTCTGAAGTGGCCAGCTTGGTGGCCAAGTCCTCCTTCCCCTTCTTCAGCTCCTCATTTTCTCTCTTTAATGCCTCAACACTCTGGTTGGCAGTAAGGAGGTTGTTACACAAACTCTCCTTGTTAGAGTTGAGTGTGTTGATGATGGCTGACTGGTTTTGCACTTGCTTCTCCAAGTTGAGCACCGGTTGAATATTTCTCAATAAGGAGTGGGTCACCATATCCTTCTCTCCTGAAACAGAAAAATATTTACCGTTGAAAGTAACAATATTCGAAGAGCTTGGGGGGAGATAAGGGCCAGCAAACTCGTCATTTTCAAGGTCTTCAAAGTAAAGACCAATCCTTTGAAGTCCACTGATGTCTACTCCATCAATGTTGATGTTCCCCGACGCCCTCTCTGGTGTGAAAGTCACTTGGGATTTCCTCTGCTTGAGTTGGGTCTGTTGGGTCAACCGGAGGAAGAGACTCCGGAGGCCGAAGAGCAACTTCATCTCCCTTTGAGGTTTTCTTCTTCTTAGCTTCCCTATCTCCACCTTCTGCTCCCCGTTTTCGATCTTTCCTGGGAGCTTTTGGGGGCTTTGGAGATCCAACTGCCTCTTTGGTACTCTCGTTTTCTAACACTTCTAGCAAACCAGCATCAATCCATCTTGGTCCTGCCCCTCCTGGTTTGCTGGGACAGTTTCCTCAACATCACCTGGGTTGACCTCAGCCACGTCTTGCTTAGCCTTGCCTTTCTTGCCCTTCATTTTGCTTGGGGATTTAGCTCTGCCTGGCAACGATAGCTTTCCATCCATTGCATCTGTCTTCTGAAGAATCACCTCCGGATGGGGTGGAGTGGTTAATTCCTCCCAAGACAAGTCTCTTCGGCCGGTGGTATTCCAGAGATGGGATCTTACCAAGTTGCCTCCGGTGAAACAGTTGTGGAAGTGATTTCCCCATTTATCAGCGGCCCAAGCATTTAGCTTGGCACAAGTAGTCTGCCCCTCCTCTAAGTAGTCATTGAACTCCTTCGGCAGCACTACCAAAACACAAAAGAAGAGAAGATGTGATTAAATATTTACCAGTGCTCTTCCATCTGCTGATAAGCATGCTTGGATTGTCACCAGCTTTAATCTTCCTCCTATTCTCCCAAGCACCACTGATAAACAAAAATTTAGTCTTCCACTTCTTCTCCGACTCAACCAAGTCATCCACCACTTTGTAATTGTCACCCATATTGTAATGGTAGATGGGGATGACGTGGTTTCTGTAAAGGCTGGCCACAGCAGCAAACTGTTCCATCAGAAACGGGATTCTGGAGAGCCTGGAGGCCATGATGCAGGCCATGAGGGTGTACCAAGCGTTGGGGCTCAGTTCGCTTGGGCAGAGCTTTATCAGATGGAAATATCTGACGATCTCTGGGTCCAAGGGAAACCTATGCCCCCAGTTGAATAACTCCGTGAAGAAAACTATCTCACTGAGCTTGTAATAAATTGGGGTTCCCCGCTTCGTCCGAATCCGGTGTAGTTCAGCTGTATAAATAAAAGCATAATTGATCTTCTGCATGGCTAGCAGATACTTTACACTTACTTTGTGGAAGCAAGGTCCCACTTTTCCTACGAGGCTCTCCGGCAGGTCCGAGTGTTTTAAACATAGCTTCTCTTTGCCCTTGCTTTTCTTGACAATGGCAGTCTCACTCGTCTGATCGGAGACATCGGTCTCAAAAGGGGCTTCTTCAACATTGTTCTTCATTACGTCTTCCATTACCATGGAAGGGTTTGTTTTTGAGAGGGAAGTACTAGTGGTTGGCTTAGTAAGCTATCCGGATGGCTGAGCATTCCTTTCTTGTTGTGGTTTGGAGTCCGGCTGGGGCTCAGATCTGGAGGGTTTGTTTCAAAGGCTTGAACTAATGGCCTCTGGACCAGACAGTTTGTCCTTAGGAACCTTGATGAGTGCTTCTGACCCAGTAATTTTATCTTTGGCCCCAGACTTAGAGGGTACGGATTTTGGAGATTTAGATTATGGAGCGACAGCCTTGCCTTTTACTAGACGACCTCTTCATCGATTTATTAGCTTTTCTGGAGAGATGTCAGCATCCGATCCCATGGCAATGAATGGGGAGGGTCTCTTGGTACTTGTAACTGCTTGCTCTTGTTCAACAATAGGCTCTGACTCCTGGAATGATGAGCCTGAGACGATTGGTGAAAGACTAGGTTGGAATAACCTTTTAGGTTTAGAGCTTCTGGGAGAAGACGAACCTCGATCGAGCTCTGAACTTGGTATTTCAGATTTATCGATAGGAGAAACTGGGAGGCCTGCAGCAATACGCCTTTCTCGTTCGACTCTTTGTGCTTTCTCTAACTCCGACAGATTAAGCCACCCACCTTTTACAAGTGCGTTTCTTGCTGTAAACATAAACTTACACCAAAAAATGTTTTTGCAAAAGAGAGATAAAAGTTTTGAAGATTAGAAGTGAAAAGATGATGAATATGGTAAAACAGTGAAAAATGAATTGATTTATACTAAAGAGACAAAAGATACCTTGAAACCTAAGAGAATACGAAAAGATAGAGTAATTATTAAATACGGCGCTTACGTTACCAACATTAATTGAAGAGATTACTTTTTGAAGTGAGTGGGAGTGTCATTCTAGGAGAAAAACGGCTGGTGAGGCAAATCAGAAAGGGACACGTGTCCAACGATCTATGGCAAAACCTTTGAGCTGCTGAGGGTTTTGCCAGTCCGGATAAATCCTTTATACAAATCGAAATCGGTCCGGACATTGTTACAGGTGCTCATGAGCGATTTTTTAGTTCTTTCCAAAGGCCTTCGAACATAACCTAAAAAAGGGGCTACTGATGGGTCCGGATTTTCTCACCACTCACTGTAGAAACCGGACAGGGGCAATTCGGACAAAAACCACCCACTGAACTATCCGAACAGGACTAAAGTATAAAAAACTAATCACTTTATGACTAAGTTAAATTCCAGTCTGCTTAATAAACTAATGGGGTTTTGAACTCGACCCGATTTCATAAAGCATGACCCAAAATCCCATGTGGCCCATAATTAAGGGTATAAATACCCAACCACTTTCATTAATGAGGGTAATGAACATTTAATACAACTAAGCAGCTTAAATCTCTCACTACAAACCACTTAAACATTAAATACCTTTGAAACACCACAAATCACCTGACCAAACTACCCTTAGACTGAAATAATCCACACCAGTAAAGATTACTCCCCAATACCTCAGATATTTCCAAAGGAAGCCCATCGTCGATGTCGATCTTTGGCTTGTTTGATCCAGATGTTTCCTTTTTGCTACTTATGTGGATCACAATGACCTCATCGGTATCAACCCTTGTATTCTTTCAAGCCACGACCTCATTTGTAGACTCAATTTTGGCCGCATCGATTAATCGCATTGGTGGCATAGCTATAGATTTTTAGTCTAAAGCCCAGAAGATGCCTTAGGGATTGGCGGTTAAGAAGAATGAATTAATCGAACTCTTGTGGAGGTTATCCCTTTATATCCAACCAATCTCTTTTGTGGGAAGTATTATGATCCGTAGAAGCTACTCTGGCACACTTCGAGGTATAAACTCCGGTAACTCGAGGTATGGAGGCATTCTTGGCAGCAGACTTGAAGTCGAATGACCCATCAATATAAAAATTTACTTCCGGAGGACTTCTTGGGAATGAACTTGCTGAGAAGAGCAAGTTGATTCTGGTAAAGATTTAGTTGTCCTAGGTAAGTTGGTAATTTTTTGGCAAAACCTTTGGAATCCCCAACGCATCTTTATCTTTGGACCTTCTTTCTATGGATAATAGTGGTACTTTCCATTTTACGATGCAATCATCTAGCGGTTATCGCGGTTTCAAAGATTACTCCCCGGCACTTGAGTTATTTTCAAAGGAAGCGCGTCGATGATGTCGATCTTTGGCTTTTTTGACCCAAAAGTTTCCCTTTGGCCGCTTTTATGGATCTCAATGACCTCCTCAGCATTAGCCCTCATATTTTTTCCAAGCTACGTCTTCATTTGTAGACTCAACTTTAGCCTCATCGACTAATCTCATCGGTTCCCTAGTGACAGGTTATTTAGCCTAAAGCCTAGATATGCCTTAGGTATTGGTAGTTAAGCAGAAGGGATTACTTAAAATCTTGTGGACGATATCCATTCAGATTCAACCAATCTCTTTTGGAGGAGTATTTTAATCTGGAGAAGCTACTCTGACATGCTTTGAGGTATAAAGTCCGGTCCTCGGGAGATAAGAGGAATTATTGGCAGGAGATTTGGCGTCTAAATAACCCATGAATATAAAATATGACTTCTAGAGAACTTCTTGGGAATGAACTTGCTGAGAATAGTAAGTTGATTTTGGTAAAGATTTAGTTATCTTAGGTGAGTTGGTAGTTTTTGGTAAAGACTCTGTGGTTTTTGAGGGTGCGGTGGTTTTGGGTAAGGAGCTGGTGGTTTTTGGTGAATAGATGATGATATTAGAAGAAAAATAGAGGAGTAAATTCGAGTGATTTCTCAGTTGGCTTGAAGTTAGGTGAACACTTGTTTGATGAACTTCGGCTTGTCGTCTATTATTCCGGCATCTTTTATTCCTTCGGCTCTTTCAGCTATCGAAAACCAATAAAGAGCGTTGAAATCGGTTCTCATATAGGGTTATTGTCTGAAGAGTTCAACAGTAAGTGCACATGAGTATATTCAATGGTGGCTGGTTGACCAAGAAATGGTATTTGCGGTAGCAAAAAGTTCTTTCTCTCTCTTTAGAAATAATTAAAAAAAGGATGTGAGAAAAAGAAAGCGTATTTATGGAGAGGGTATCAAAGAATCAACGGTCACCCATCCAAGATAGTGAAAAAACACTAACATAGGGAAGAGGAAGAGTTTCAACACCAATTTCTCAAGCAACATATCCCCAATTTCATCATAACACGTGTAAAGGAGTATGACCACGAGTAACGCGTATCTGAAATTTTAGTTGAGATTATTAGAACATGTGTTCCAAAATTATTCGAAACAGCACCACCTCTAGCTACCTTGCAATTTGAAGGGACAATTAAGCTATTTCTCCCTAAGAGTTCTTCAAAAATGCTACGGGGCTACTGATAAGGGTAGGATTTATCTGAACTGCGGGTCGGATCGGTCGAACATTGGGCCAATTTGGTACAACACATGTCTTGTAAAATAGGCCAAACAAATGCATGACATTGAGGGCATGCCATGTAATAAGGAGTAAGTATGTTTAAGATTAGTACAATAACATGGTGGAGTAGTATAAAATGGATTAATTATGTGGTCTTTGCGCACACCGCCATTACTATAAAAGGAAATGTACCCTTTCTAAGAAAGGGCGAACAATTATTATTATATTACAACTTTTGGTAGTTTCTCTCTCTAGGCCTCCCGTGTTTCTCTTTCTAGAATATGAGTTCCAAACTACCTTAGACCAAAATATTTCTGTTGAAATTTCTGTAAATATAATATATGAAATGAAATATCATCTAAGTGGGGCACAAATAATGCCAAGTAAGGACCTGAAAACTCAAGCATTATATGTTTCATTTTAACAACAATTACCCCACATTGGTCCAACGGCCAAGCGCATCACAATCTAGCCTCATATCCATGTTCTTGATTGAATATGATCACACATTGTAGCACAACTAGAAAGTTGTTGTTATGTCAAAGATTTATCTGAGTCTTGTGCGCACCTAAGGTCTCTAATGCAGTATGAATAAACTAGCCAAATGAAAGACCATAAATTATCGTGTGACATTGTACAACCATGCGGGACTTTGCCAATAAAATAAGTCTTGACGCACTTGCTTGCGCGACATGGTTTGGCCAAGCATATATTCATTTGTCGCGCATATACGCTAGACCAGGGGCCTCATTTTGATGATCACACATACTTGCGCGACCGGGAACAACGATATCATGGTCAGATGGCCATGTCTCGTTTGGTCGTCTACATATGCACGACTAGAATGGTCCTAGTTAAATAGCTAGGACCGAACCGGCCTGGTCACGCATAACTGCGCAACCATCACTCCTAGCGTATGGTCACATACATTTGTGAAGCCAGGTGCAATAATACTTAGCCAACAGTCGAGATTATCTCTCGGGCCAGTATTCACAACCTTCCAATAGTGCGCATTCATAACCCCTATGGAAACAAGGTGCTAGCACTTAGCATACATTCTAGCCATCAATGAGTCTTCCCTTCTCTAACGTTGCAAATTGTATGTAAACCGTTTCTGAGAAGTATAAAAATTATATATGACTCTGTACCGATAAAGTACCCAACAACGTATGATGTTGCAAGCACGAGGATGTACATTGATATCATAAAGACCCAGAAGGCCAGAAAATGATGCATCATTTCTCTTTCGGCCCGTAATTTGGTGTACTATTTTTAGGGCAGAACATGGAATTCCGAAGCAAAGGCAGGTTTATAGACATCGAGCATTAATGTTGCATATAGGGTCACATTATCCCATTGACCCTTATTCGGCTCCGGAAGATGGTTTAAACGGTTTTTTCTAATAGTTAATGGTACAAAAATAAGTCTTCCCTTTTAATTTAAGACATTGTGGTGGTTGAGTTGCCTTGTAAGTTTCACATTCACAAGATGGAAAAGTACGATAGGATCAGTGATACGGAGCACTATATCGAACAATTTGAGAACTTCATAATGAGTTTCCCCGATGATCTTTGACTGTGTTTTCGAGTGTTTTTTATGACCTTCAAGGGAAATGATCTATTGCAAGTATCAGACACAACTTGGATTGAATCTTTTTTGGGTTCACCGGGGTGAGCAGTATTGTTACCCGAGAGTTTGAGAAAAATGTTATTCTAGGTAGAGATGCCTTCAAAAATACGGTTCTGGTACTCTTCATTATAGTAGATCACCCTACTTCCTACAATGGATTCTTTAACCTTTACTATACTCTTCATTAGTAGATCACTCAACTTCCTGTAATGGATTCTTTGACATACCTTGCTTTGACTATCCATAAGTGCCTAAAGTACATTGTTCTACAGGGTAATAAGCTCCTAACATTCATGGATGCTTATTCACACTACTACCATATCCATATGCATTCTTTGGACCAAGAGAGTGTAAATTTTACGATAGAAAATGTTCTACAGGGTAATGCCTCTTAAATCATAAGAAATGTTGAGGTTTACATTGATGAAATATTATGAATAGAGAAGATGACTCGAGACATATCTCTGATCTTGTGGAAACCTTTCAAAACCTTAGTGATATCAGTATAAAACTCAACTCGGAGAAATGTACATTTGGGGTTAGGTTCCGAAAGTTTCTTGGGTAGCTGGTTAGAGAGAATGGAATCAAGACGGATTTAATATGGTTAAAGGCTTTTGCCTTCATGCAGCCACCTTAAACCCTCAAGAAGGTTCATCTTTTGACCAAAATACTAGAAGCGTAGAACATATTTATCTCATGATTTTTGGAAAAATGTGCCTCCTTCTTTTAGTCACTTTGAAATGCCAAAAATTTACAATAAACTGATCAATAAAATGAATCATTTAGTATGATAAAAAGATACATCACCTCTTTGGATACCCTATAGAAGCATATCCCATGAGAGAATTATATGTCTACTTAATCATATTCGAACATGTTGTAAGCACAGTTTTGATCGGAGAAGAAGGAATTTGTCCCAAGCCAGTCTACTATGTGAACAAGAGTTTGGTACTAGAAGAGACGAGATACCTCAAGTTGAATAAGATTTATTTGGAATTTATTTTCACAACAAATAAGATGATACCATACTTTCAAGGGTACTCAATTGTGGTTCAACATTTTTCTCATTCCAAAACATTTTTCAAAAACTAGATATATCAAGGAGGTTAACCCGATGGTCGGTGGAATTGGGAGATTTTGATATCACTTATGAACCAATGACCATTTTTAAATCTTAGGCCTTGACATATTTTATCACAAAATTCTACGTGGAGTGGCCCAAAACGTCATTCAAAGATGCACGACCGGAATGACTGATCCGAGGTGACAAGGGATCGAACGTCTTAGGTTGCAAGACTGATGTCCAACTCGTGGCTCCTTTCAGAGAGAAAATGAATTAGGCCATCCATTTTTGGTTTCTAGGCTTTGAATAATGAAGCTAAATATGAGGCGGCAATCATTGGGCTTTGTTTGGACCATGTAGGGAGTGTTTGATAAGTGATTCTCAAATTCGAATAAACCATGCTCTGGGGCAGGTCAAAACCTGCAAGGATTATATGGTCAAGTATCTAAAGTCTTGAAAGCTCAAACACAACTCTTCAAGAGTATCAGCTTCGAAAAAGTACCCAAGGATTAAAATTTCCAAACAAATGCTTTGGCTTTAATAACTTGCTCTAAAACCAAACCATGGGTCACATTGTAGAAGCATTCCTTGATTGATAAAGAAAACTATTATTGAAGATACGTTTTAGCTTAAAAACTTCGGAGTTGGGGATTGGAAAGTTTAGATTTTAAATTTTATGGAAAATAGTACTTGTGTTGAGGACAAAGTTACGACTCGAAGGTTAAACTTAAGGGGATGAGATTCCTAGTGTTGAGGAGAAAGTTATATAAGCAAGGCCTAAGGCAACCTTTGATCAGATGTTTGGGTACCAAGGAACTATCTATGGTCACGAAAGAACTCTATTGCAGGGATGAATTATACACTATGGTTCCAAAACGTAAACTTGGAGGGGCTTGTTAGCGGGGTTCTTTTGGCCCACTCTATTGACTGACACTAAGGACTTAGTGAGAAAATGTGACGATTGTTAGTGGTTAACCAATAGTATGCACTGCCCATTTGTGTTTTTCAAAATGAACTCTGAGGCTTTACTTTTTTACAGAGGGGGCATTGACCTGATCAGAAGACCACCTAGCATGTTTGGGAACAACAAGCATATCATTGTTGTTGTGGATTATCTTTTGAAGTGGGTAGAGATCGGTCCAATCTCCAAGATAACCACCAAGAATTTCATCAACTTCATCTTGTTTAACATTTATCATAAATTTGGACTCTTTAGGTCTATCACCATGCAAAATGGTCTCAAGTTCAAGAATACATAGATAACTAATTTATACTAGACCATAAGAATATAACAACATTTATCTGTCATTTCTCACTCTTAGGAAAATAGATATGTATAAATCACGAACTGGAGTATCTTGGAGGGCCTGAAGAAGAATCTGATAGGGCCTGAAGAAGAATCTGATAGGGGCCACCACAAAGTACTATAAGATTACATGAAAACTCCTTGAACCACCATAGGTGAAACACCCTTTGGTATTGTTTATGGTATGAATGTAGTAGTCCTAGCAGAAACGACTTTGTTATCCTATAGGGTCTCTAGTTACTCCCAAAAGGGAAAATGAAAAGGGAAGGAGGGCTGATCTTGACTTGATCAAAGAAAAAAGAACCCTCATGAGGAGTAGATATGCCTCTAAACTTTGAAGACGTGACTTCAAGGTGGGAGGAGAAGATCTTAAGAAAAGTGTTCTTCAAATCAAAAAAAAATGAAATCGCGTCGATATTGTTTGGTGCCCCTCAGTCACGACACACTCTAATATGCCCGAACAATCATTTTCAGGCCATTTCAGGGCTCTTGGGATTCTAGTATCGACTAGCTTTCCAAGAATATGAGAGTTACTAATAAGAGAATTAGTTGACTAGGTTTGCTTCCTTATTTTGGATCAGTTATAGTCATATTAATTGTTTGTTAACCACAAGCCCAATAAGAGATTATTTGTATATGTGGGTCAATAGAGCTCAAAGGCCCATATTGGTCATTGTAAATATATAGTGTCCCCCACTTGGGTAGGGTGAACAATTAGTATTCTAATTTTTTTTAACCAAAACTAGATTTTATTGAAGGATAAAGAAGAAAATAAAATATAAAGTCAAATTTGGGCATCAAATTAGGGTTCCAAAGCTGGACTCCCAAAATAGATGCTAAACAACAATCTCGTCCTAGTTGGAAATCAGAGGGCTAGGATTAATACAAAATTATTCTTCTCAGAGATTTAAGATCTTCTTCTCAACGAATCCATCTTCCTTTTGAACAAAAACTAGCCCAAATCCAGATTGAAGCTTTAAGGCATCTCATATTTTGAAAATCTGATCGCTGAATCAGGCGATCACCCAGGTAATTCTCAAAAACATGCATCATAACAAATAAAAAGCTGCTAACCTTGTTGTTAGTCAGGTAAAATCCTGCTAACTAGTTAGAATTTTAAGAATGTTAGATAGAACTCGATAATAGAACTACTCAATCAGTACCATAATTAATGTATCCAAGCTCCATACTCTCAAGAAGTGTAATGGCTAATAGCCGATTAGAAGTTTGGAGATGGTTAAACCTTAATTTCATCTTACATTTCAGAGTCCATTTGGTAAGCCAATCGGCTGCTTGATTTTGGACTCTGAAGATGTGATTAATGGACATGGATGATGAAATTAAGTTTATGCAGATTGTGAGCAGAGGATTAAGGTGCCATGGAAATTTACATTAACAAGTATGTTACCAAGGATTAATGAGTTAGTCTCAGTGTCAACATTAACCCGATTGTTTTTTTCCAAATAAGCAACCCGTCCATCAAGGCTTTTGATTCAACTAGAAATGAGAGAGTTTCCCATAAATATGATTGGATCCATGAATGATTTTGCCCATGTTATTTCTGATTATAACTATGCAATTGGATTCACCGTTGCTGAGACAGGAACCGTCATAGTTCATCTTGAGTCTGCTTGAAGTAGGTTTGTTCCATTTAAGATAGATATGCTTACTTCTCGTATCAATAATAGATAGGAAACCTAATTCTAGCGCAACCCTAGTAACATTAGACCAAAGTTTAGTTTTAAGAATATTATAATTATCTAGACCATTAATTATATATTTAACATGATTAATAGAATAACATGAAGAGTATGGATTTCCTTTAAATTTTGATCTATTACGATTCTGCCAAATTACCCAGCAAATGATATGAGGAATAGCATGAGTAATATGAATTTTCTTATCAGAAAACCGGAACCTATCTCTAGTAACATGAGTAATTGTCATGAATCTCTCCATGTTGACTTTAAACAGATCCGTGAAGTGCTTCTAAATGTCCCAAGTACAATTACAAGCAATGAACAAGTTATTAGAGTCTTCACAATGGTTACGAAATTTACATTTTGATGCAAGATTTAAATGTATTTTTTGTAAGATTGAGTCTAAAGGTATGTAGTTGGGAATAATTTTTCATAAAGTAAATGAACACTTCCTGGGTGTGATGGTTGATGAGGGGATAATCACCACACGAAGAGAATAAACATGAATAGCCAAACAAGGAGCAGAAGAGAAAAGGCTATAGACCAAACTGGTTGCAAAGTAGGAAGGAAGTGCGAGCACTCGGAGGAGAACTAGTCATTCGATGAACTTCACCGAAGAGGGAAAAAGAAGGTCCAAGTCACGAGAAGATAGTCAGACCCTTTCCGAGACCAGGGGAATGTTGGACAGGAAGCACACCGAGCAGAAGGGAAACGATTACAGAAGAGCTCGGTTTCTTACACGGATAAAACCTACGTAGAACATTACCGAGAGGAGAAGAGAAGGACTAGAGAGGCGTTCAGGACATTAAGAAAGTAAGGCAAACCGATCACATAAAGTTGACCGAGCACCTTGCATAATAAGAGATAATCATATTAGCGGTTTAAAGTCACGTTAACGGAATTGGTTAAACCATTAATGTAGTGGCCATTAAATTAGGCCCCATAATGTAAACGTAGTTAAAACACACATTTATTGGATTGTAAGAGTGGAGTAATGTGAGATAACGTTAATATAGAGTATAAATAAACGGATAGAACCCTAGTCAATGTAACTTCTCTTTTCTTGGATAATATAATTTACTACTTTGCAGTTCACTTTGTTATTTCCCTTAACAATGGTGTTTAATGTCGTTCCAGGTCTCTTTGGTGTTGAATTTGAGATCAGGTGAGAACTTCCAAATCATGATATCCTCTTTGCTATTGTTGACTCTAGTATTTTTTATAAGATTAATTTTGTTTTGATATAGGAAACTTTGAAGTCTGTTGATATCCCATATATTATTCTGCCAAAAAGTATTCACCTTAGTTGTTTGAAAACAACTATTATTTTCTTTATCATTAAGGATGATAATAGGTGAATGGTCGTGCCAATTTTCAAGCCATAGATCCATCTCACCCTTACCCAACAACTACCTTATATTAGGCTCAGCAAAAAAAATTATACTTGCTAATCTTTTCCAAGTTAAAGAACCAGTGTTATTATAGTAAGACTTAAGAGGGTGAATATCTTTGGTATAGATATTATACATGATTTGAGCCTATAAACTTTTGTTTTCTCTTAAGGTAAACCACGGTTTTTAAGAGAAAATGTTAAGAATACCATAGAGATTTCTGATATTCAGCACTCCTTCCTTAAAAGGTCTACATAGTGAAGACCATTTAGACCAATGTATCCTATATCAATTGGATTGGACCCAGAGAAATTTATTGAAATTCTTTTCAAGTATGTTAATAATATTATTAGGAACATAGCAATTTTACATCCACTAAATAGGTATACTCATAAGAACATAGGTAATAAGAGTTAGCATGCATCCGTATGAGACATGCTTGCTCTCCCAATCATTAATCTTGGTATTGATCTTATCTAGGATAGATATGTAATTTCCAACTTTGTTATTGTTGTTTAAGGTAATGCCCAGATAATCTGTAGGTAAATGATCAGCAGTAAAACCAGTTTCATCTGTTGGAGACATTTATTAGTTTTCTTCTTGTTGATTGATTGACCCGATACGTCTTGATATATTTGTAAAAACCTGCTTAAATTGTCAATAGAAGCTTGCAAAATTTTAGTGAAGATGAAAATATCATCGATGAAAGCTAAGTAGGGTATTAGGATATCAGTTCTAGAAGTATATTGCATGGATTTGTTAGAACTAAATAAGCTCTGTAATCCCCTGATTAAAACTTCTTCTCTAATGATAAAGAGGCTAGAAGATAAAGTATCTCCTTGCCTCGGGCCTATCTTAGTATTGAAGAATCCAATGAAATTGGCATTGATTAACATAAATATATAAATAAATATGATTAGCTTATCTATAAGTTTAATAAAATCCTGAGAAAAACTAAAATATAATAGGAATTTAGTTATAAAATAATGAGACACCTTATCAAAAGCTTTAGACATATCTAGCTGAATCATAATATTCCCAGATTTCGGAATTCTATTAAAATCGTAAACTAATTCTTTGGCAATTAATATATTTTTGTGAATAGATTTGTCTTTGGCATAGGCTCCCTAGGCTTTAGATATGATTTTATGCAAAATATTATACAGCCTGTTGTTAATGATCTTTGACATAATCCTATTAAGCAAAGTACACAAACCAATAGGTCTAAAATTGGTTGAGTTAATAGGATTGGTAGATTTAGGTATAAGACATAGACCTGTAGCCATGATACCTTTAGGAATATATTGGCCCTTCAAGAAAGCATCCATGGCTTGACACAAGTCATTTTTTATTATTTTTCA
Source organism: Limnanthes douglasii subsp. nivea (assembly GCA_036936605.1). Taxonomy (NCBI): domain Eukaryota; kingdom Viridiplantae; phylum Streptophyta; class Magnoliopsida; order Brassicales; family Limnanthaceae; genus Limnanthes; species Limnanthes douglasii. Next base: position 77,304,106 of record JAUPFV010000003.1, on the reverse strand, counting down.
GCAGCATCTGAAGAAACAAGTGTTGAAACCGTCAACTCCTGATACACTTGAGGGATTCATATTGCTGATTATCTCAAAACTTTCTTTTCAGTTGGGGGCATCAACAAAGAAATATTGTCTTCATTGGTGATGAGCTTAGGTATGTTATTGAAGATGTTATCTTGCATTTTATTATTTTCGTCTTCAATATTGATATAAGGCTACTTGGTTATAATATTTTTGAAATAGGTTTCAGCCGATTTCCCAATAACATCTGAATCCAGGAGCCACTATTCACCATATTTGATACTTTTAATAGTATTTTCCCTTCTTATTTTGGAGACGTAGTTGTGGTAATCTTTCGTATTTCTATCCCCATCTCTTAACAAGTTATAGTAACAATTCTGATGCCAGTAATTCTCTTTCATTCTCAACGTCTGAAGGTAAAGACCAATAGCCTTATCTAGAGAAGCCTTAGTTTCAGAGTTGTTGGATATAGATAGTTTTATTTCCAATTTCCTAACCTCATCCTTAGCTACCTACACATTATCACAAACATTACCAATTTTTATTTGTTCCAATCCTTAAGACCCTCTTTAAGTCTTCTCAGCTTGTGCCAAAAGATGAAAAGATGGTACTCATCCATCCTTTGGTTCAAATTCTGTTCAACAAAGCTAAGAAAATTGTCCTCAAGAGTCCACATATTTAAAAAGTTAAAGTTTTTATTGTTATTAGAGATATTGGTAGATACAATAACATAAAAAGGGTATGGTAAGAGCAGGTTATGGCCATGTGAAGAACCTGAGTCTCCTTGATAAAATTGGACCATGTAGAGTTTTAGAGGGCTCCGTCTAACCTTTTCCACTTGGAATTTATATTCAAAGTAAACTTAGAACCAGCAAAACCAGCGTACTCTAAATAGTAGTCTAGTATCACCTTGTTAAAGTCCTCAATATTGTTAAGAATAGGTAGTGCATCGCGATTTCTCCTTAAAAGTAATAACAACGTTTAAATCACTAATAGTAAGCTATTATTTGTTAGTAGTGGCGAAACTTCTTAGATGATTCCATAAATCTCTTATATTCTATCTCTGACACTTTGCATAAATAATGTTTAGTAAAAAAACCTTCATCTAAACCAATATAAGAGATCTCAATATGTAAACATTGCGTGTGATTAGTAAAGATTTTCATAGACAACTCGTTGCTCCACGGAAACCATATCTTATTTGAATTGTTAGCATTAAAGTTACTGAAACGCAGCCTGGTAGCAATTCTCTCAATCTTCTAAACATTGACTAAAGGCTCTTGAATAGCAATTAATTTGATTTTCTATTTGATAATAATGGATTGAAGTATTCTAATCGTAGAATTGTTGTTGATACCACAAACATTCCAAGTAATCATTATTATCATCATTAGAAAGGGGTAGATGGGGTTTGTTAGTCGCTGAATATTTCAGAGATTTGATGACAAAACTGTTAGGTTTCTTCCTTTTTTAACTTCCTTTAGTTTCTTATTGAGAATTTTGTGAAATCCATTATGAGTGTTTTTTGTTTTAAAAGTATGGAAATTATGAATGTTGCCTATATTTTTCTAGTCAGGAGTCATATCACCAGAAATGAGATTTTCGTAATCTAAGGAGGAGTTGTGATTATAACCTTGCTCTAAAGTCTGAATTGCTTCAATTATAACTTTTTCTTCAGAAGTTTTTATTTCTTGATTCTTGGTTTATTTGTTGAAGTATCTTTAATAGTTAATATTGTCATTCTGATTATTGTTGATTTCCTTTTGCCTTCTTTGTGCAAGATTAATTACTATCGATTTGATCTTAGGATGAACATCTACGTTCGATGTTTCTACATCACTGGTAAGATTGTCATTATTCTTTTATGTGGCTCTCCTGATTGTGTTAGATAGAGAATCTCTTCTGATGTTACCTGTCTTTTCCATTCTATAATGTTTGTTTTGATATTTCTTGCAAATTTCCTAGTCATAACCAAAATGGAAGCAGGAATTTCAATATTTCAGAACATTATTGTAACTAATAGATAGCCAACAGCCTTGATTACTCCCGAATCTAATCCAAATTCTATGTTGAATTTTGTGAGACACGTTTATTTCGATCAAAGCGTAGCAAGTATTATTATAGGCTTTGTTCTTGTTTGGGACAACAATATTGTAAGGTATACCAATAGAAGAGGCAATATCATTGATTATGTTGATACTATCCAAGTATTATGGGATTCTTTCAATTCTAGCCCAGACTAGATTAATAGGACTTTTGTATTTTGTGTTAAATTCTGGAGACCATCTTAATAATCTCACCGAAGCCTCACAACCTGACTAGACTTTGCGAGACCATAATTTATAGACATCTTCTTGTACGCTGAATTAACGGAGAAGGTGCTTTGAATCCCACATATCAACACTATACTCTCCTCTGAACTTTATAGAATCTAGAAATTGGTTGAACAACAATCTTTTAGGTAAACCATTAGAGAATTTACCTATCAGAGTAAATTTAGATGTATGAACTAACTGATCCTTAGTATTTTAAGAATACTGGAAAGATATATGATCGGGTCTCTTGATAACATTGTCGGGTTTAAAAGCATGTTAGATTATACTCTTCTTTACATTGACAATGTCTGCATAAGATTGTTTATTGCTTTTATTTCGTTTGCAGGTCTCTGGGCTTTATTTTTAGACTGAATATCCGGGAATTCATTATCTTCAAATGCAGCATTGGTATATATTTCCATGAAGATAAATAGCAATTTAATCCTTGATGAGGAGCAAGGAAGAAGAAGATGAAGAAAAAGATAAAAAACCTTAAAGATGATGATCACCAGATCTTCTTGGAGATTTCTTAGTTGTTAATAAAGTCATCTCAATTAGTATTCTAGTTTAATTTTAAATATTTTCTTTTTTTAGAAGTTTCTCTCTCTACAATAACTTTAAGATATTTTTTTTAGCCTAACGCAGATTCATCCGTATTAATTAAACGTGTAAAACAAATCTAATATAAATAATTATGCATTTATTGACTTAATGAATCATAAAAGCTATAATTATTATTATAGATATAAAATATCATTATCGTAATAAATATTATTATATACTCTAATTTTATACTATTTTATTGTTATATTTTTAAAACATTATTTTAAAATTATTTTGTATTCATATCCAAGAAGACCTAACCTCATCATATATAACAAGCATATTTATCAAACATTATATACTTAGATATTGGATAACTAAGAATGGGTAATCTATCAATAACTACTCAATATCAAAACTATTTACCAATAACCATCCAATGTCTGGTTTTAAAACTTAAGTACCGATAACCACCTAATTATTTTGTTAATCCCAATATACCCCTTAACAATTTCTCTCTCTCTATCTCTCTCTTTTGTTTTTTGTTTTTTGTTTTTTGTTTTTTGTTTTTTGTTTTCTATATCATATCTGATGACGCAGCGGAAATAAAAGAAGAAGAACGATAGATGAAATCCTAATTTACGGGTAACATGATGAAACCCTAATCTAAGGGTAACAAATATTGAAATTTTCAGAGATAAAAAATATATTATTCCAAAAACTTAAAATACCTTAAGGCATATGTATAAGAGATTCTCAAAACCCTAAATTAAAAGGAAATAAAATAAATATTCTAAAATAAAATAAAATAAAATAAAATCTTAATATAATTAGATTTGAATAATATAAGATATTTGAATAAAATAAAATAAGGTTCGTGTTTGGACTTTCGAGGCTACATCATCCTCCCCTGGTTGACAAGGGTCTTCGAATTCACAACACGAATTCACAACACCATCAGTATCACTATCAACAACCAAAATTATTTTATTTTATTAATTTCAATTATTACATTGGAAATTATAATTGTTGGCCTTATCGGAATAAGATAAATTCTGCTTGAGTGTTCTTTATTCGAAGTCACATTAAAGCCATCCAGTTGATGAAAAAAAATAGTTTCCAAAACTTTTTCATAGCCTGAAGACAACATCATCATGTCTAGTTGATGAAAAAAATGGTTTTGAAAACCTCTTCATAGTCTGAGACAATATCTCGATAATCAAGTTTTACCTTGATCCTACGATTGGTAGCTAATTTAAACTCTTTCTGTAACTGGTCAATACGACCGTCTATCGAAACTCCTGGTGTGTCCCCGCATACCAAACGATCTCCGAGATCTTCATGACCATAAATGTTGTTCTCTTCTTTAGACCTTGAATCAAATGAAATCAGGATTCAGAAACATACTTGCCCCGTTGCAGGAACTGAGGCTCTGATACCAAACTGATAACGCGACAGAAATAGAAGAAGAAGCAACGATAGATGAAACCCTAATTCAAGGGTAACATGATGAAACACTAATCTAATGGTAACAAATATTAAAATTTTCAGAGATAAAAAATATATTATTCCAAAAACTTAAAATAATTAAGGCATATGAGGCTTTATATAAGAGCTTCTCAAAATCCTAAATTAAAATACAAAGAAATAAAATAAATATTCTAATATAAAATAAAATAAAATCTTAATATAATTAGATTTGATTTGAATAATATAAGATAATTGAATAAAATAAAATAAAATAAAAAAGGGTCGTGTTTGGACTTTCGGGGCTACATCAATATCTTTCAAACCATAGCTTTAAAAAACCTAAAAATACCATTAGTTTTTTTAAGACGAACAAAGTTAAATCCATAAAATATATATATTTTTGAATTTTTTTAGACTGCATGTGGTTGTGCTAATAAGAGTACTTGGATTGCAAATTTAGTCTGCAAAAAGCAATTGTTTTCCAGTTACAAAATTACGTGTAATTTGGTTGGAAGAAGCAAGTGTGTTCTATTGTGTAATTACGTATTGTTCGGTTGCGACAAAATAACTATTTTGAGTTGCAAAACTATGTGCAAATGAGTTGTGTAAATAAGAATAAAAGAGTTTCGTGAATAGGACTTCGGTTGTGAAAAAAACATAAATTTTGTGTAAAAATGAAAACAAAAGATGCGTAAATAGGATTTTAGTTGTGATAAGTCCAAAAAAATAACTATGTTCCAGTTATGGAATGATATGTAATTTGGTTGCTAAAAAGAAAACGTATTCGAACTATGTAATTAAGTGTTATTTGAGTACGAAAATAAGAAAAGTAAATAAAACAATCTGCAAAAATATCACTCATAGATTTTATTTGTTCGTCTTTAAAAAAATTAAAATATGTGTATTTTTAGAAACAAGATGAGTTAAGGTTTGAAATATATGAAGTTTTGAAGGTTAAAAATAACTAAGAACGCAACGATTGCAAAATTAAAGACGAAATAAAGTAATTTATTCGTGAAAATCTCATTTAGTAGTTGATTTATACTGAAATATTTGAGATTTCACTTAAGTTTGTTGCAATTTTTTTAACTTAATAGATTTATGAATTTCGATTAAAAAAGAGTTGGTTCGCAGACAAAAAAGAGGTTTTTATTTTTTTACATATCCAAAGAACATTAATGAGAGATTTTATCTTGTATATGAGTTTTAATAAATTTTAAAATCAGAATGATTATCGAAATTTTGAATTTATCCCCAATTATCATGAATAATTCTCCTTTATAAAAGTGATGGAAATAATAAAGGGTCAGACTAAAATCACCCAAATCGCATTTATCCTCACCCAAAATTCGTTTTTGACTAAGGTTTGACTTTCTGAATACCAAATTGGATTTATCTACGAGGCTGGCATTAATGAAAATAAAACACTAAGTGAATCATTCTCACCCACTTTTAAAATCAACCTTATTTACTAACCTCACTCATGAAAAGTAATTTCGAGTATGAAATTGAACTTGTTTTTTTCTATAATTTGTGGTGCTCTTACAAGTTGTTTAGTAGTTCTTCAACATTCAAACTTTTTTTCATCAACTTCAAACTTGTTTTTCAAATGTTTTCCAAGTTTTTTTAAAAAGCACAAGCTTAGACATTACTCAACCAAAAGACGTAATTTTCATGGAGGAGCTACTTTCGCCAGAGAATGAGGTTATATCGTCAAAAAAAAGTAAAAGATTTTTATTTTTATTAAAAACAATGGTGTGTAGTTTCTACAAACTTCTCATGTATTGAATTAAACACGAAATATTTATTAATAACTAAAATACATAAAAAAACAAAAACAGTATTAACTAAATAAACAATTAAGTACACTATGTTAATATATAAACAAAAAAATAGAATGATAATTTTTCGGAACTAATTAAAAAAACACCTGCACATATGGTGCTAAGTGTTGTGCCCCATACATGCAGTCATGGCGCATCGATTGTGCCAGCTTTGCGCACCATCGGTGCTGGCCATTTTAAACCGATTCTGACGAAAAAAATGCGCCTAAAACTAGTAAAAATCTTCTTCCTCAATCCATCATAAACTCTTAAATTTGACCCTAAATTTAATCCTTAAATATAACACATCAAATTCACGCATCAAACAATCCAAACCACTAAAACCTAACCTAAAAACACACCTGAATTTTGGTGGCCGGATTTTAAAGAGCTCAAAAAGTGTAGAAAGAAAGTAAAAAATATATATAAGATTTATGATTTTTTATCCTTGTAGAGATGAAAAAAAATAAAAACACTTTAATACTAATAAAAATATATTTTGGCATAAAAATGAATAAATTATTTCCATTTTAGATGAGTTTAAAATTTGGATGAGAGTGAATAAAAATATTTGGGTGATTTTAGATGACAAGATGAATATAAACTAATATTGAGAAAGAATTGGAAGGCACTTTGAACCCGGGTAAAAGGACTAAAACACCTGCCACTCCGAAGGACCAGTAGGGTAATAACTAGGGGTGTCAAACTATTTGAACCGCGAACCATCAGAATCGTTTAAATCAGAACCACGGTTTGCGGTCCTGGCGGGTTGCGGTCCTATCGGTTTGCGGTTGCAGTTTTGCCGGTTTGCGGTTCTACCGGTTTACTCCTTATACGGTGCTGCCGGTTTGCAGTTCTAATGGGCCAGTTTCGCAGTTAAACCGCCAGTTCAAACCACCGTTTATTAAAATATTTTATAATGTTATTTAAAATTAATTTGTAAGTGTTAATTGAATCTAATTTCAATAATTGAGATATGTAGCATATATACGAGTTAATTATGCTATTTAATGTATTTTAATTTAAATATGTTATCATTTTAATCGAAATTCTATAATAAAGAAATTACATTCTAAAAAAATAATTGTATTTTAATTTTGATATAATCGTATCATTATATAATTTTGATTATATTTATGTATTTAAGATATTTTATTTAATATTAGGTAGATATTAAATAAAATATATACATCTAATTGTATTTTGATTACAATTTTCAATATTATTTAAAATATTTTTTAGATTATAAAAATAATAATTTGATTGTTTTAAACAAGATATCGTAAATTATATAATCGTAAATAATTTTACAAAATTCAAATAAAATTTAAACTTTCAGTAATATAACTAAAATCCAAAAATTGTGATTTTAATAGTAAAAAAAATAAAAGATGAAATGTATAATAGTAAAAAGGCTAAAATCGATCTATAGAAAGTTTGAATCCACCACGGAAAAAACTAGTTTTATATTTTATTAGTAATAAAATAAAATCAAAGCATTACAATTTAATTACTAATAAAATATTGTTATTAAATAATCCACTACTCTATCATAAAAGCAAGAAATATGGGTGATTACAATTTACAAAGCATTACAATTTACAAGTCATATTTACATAGTTATATTGTTATAAAGACTATGAGAACGAGCATTACATTGGAAATCATGAGGTTCCGGGGCATCCGGACAAATGGCTAGTTAAATAAAACTAGTCGTGAGGTGTCCGGGGTATCCGAAAATTACATCCGGATGGTCCGGACAATTTTTTTTCGTTTTTTTTATTTTTTCAAACTCATATACTCCTCCCTATATCTCTCTAAATTTCTTTACTTGTTCTAAATATTCTAGAAAACTCAAATTTCTTATTTTACATATTGTAGTTCTACTTTCAGAATTGTTTGATTTTTTTTCCGCAAATTATTTCTATTTGATAGAAACACTTATATAACGTTGGGATAACATTATAATAGCTCAATTAAGAGCTTCGTATAATTTATCAAGTTATTTACTTGTTATAGTTATTTGAATTAGTTCTTTTAATTCTAATTTTATTAGTTGTTATTAGTTGTTATTGCTTGTTATTAGTTGATATTAGTTGGTATTAGTCTAAATTTAGTTTTTATTATTTGCGATATTAATTAGTTTCGATTAATATTTTATTGCATATTTAAAAAAAACGTTGTTTTAAGTTTTAAAATGCCTCTAAAACGTAGACTTACTAATGCTCACCCACCCGCTGATTTTCACTTGTTATGAATGATGTTTGTGATAACCAAAACAAATTAATACTAACCAAAATGTAATAATAATTTTATAATCATTATTAAAATTACAATAATAAAATTCAAAATGTAATATTAAAATTATAACAATATAACTTGTAATATTTTAGCATGATAAAATATGATTTTGGTTTAAAATATAATAAATAACACTTGTAATATTTAAAACCAAATCACAATAATAAAATTCAAAATGTAATATTAAAATTATAACAATATAACTTAAAAATAATAAATAACACTTGTTATATTTAAAACCAAATCACAATAATAAAATTCAAAATGTAATATTAAAATTATAACCATATAACTTAAAAATAATAAATAACACTTGGTATATTTAAAACCAAATCACAATAATAAAATTCAAAATGTAATATTAAAATTATAACCATAGAATTTGTAATATTTTAACATGATAAGATATAGTTTTGGTTTGTAACATAGTATCAACACTACTAATATTAGATCCAAAAACATAATAATAGTATTCAAAATGTGATAATAACCTAAGTAATATTTAAAATTTTGGACTATATAATAATTACAACACTTAAAATATTAATAACCAAAACAAATTCATACTAACCAAAATGTAATAATAATTTTATAATAATATGCAATATCTCAATATTTTTAAATATAACTTAACATAATAATTTTGATTATATTTATGTATTTAAGATATTTTATTTAATATTAGGTAGATATTAAATAAAATATATACATCTAATTGTATTTTGATTACAATTTTCAATATTATTTAAAATATTTTTTAGATTATAAAAATAATAATTTGATTGTTTTAAACAAGATATCGTAAATTATATAATCGTAAATAATTTTACAAAATTCAAATAAAATTTAAACTTTCAGTAATATAACTAAAATCCAAAAATTGTGATTTTAATAGTAAAAAAAAATAAAAGATGAAATGTATAATAGTAAAAAGGCTAAAATCGATCTATAGAAAGTTTGAATCCACCACGGAAAAAACTAGTTTTATATTTTATTAGTAATAAAATAAAATCAAAGCATTACAATTTAATTACTAATAAAATATTGTTATTAAATAATCCACTACTCTATCATAAAAGCAAGAAATATGGGTGATTACAATTTACAAAGCATTACAATTTACAAGTCATATTTACATAGTTATATTGTTATAAAGACTATGAGAACGAGCATTACATTGGAAATCATGAGGTTCCGGGGCATCCGGACAAATGGCTAGTTAAATAAAACTAGCCGTGAGGTGTCCGGGGTATCCGAAAATTACATCCGGATGGTCCGGACAATTTTTTTTCGTTTTTTTTTATTTTTTCAAACTCATATACTCCTCCCTATATCTCTCTAAATTTCTTTACTTGTTCTAAATATTCTAGAAAACTCAAATTTCTTATTTTACATATTGTAGTTCTACTTTCAGAATTGTTTGATTTTTTTTCCGCAAATTATTTCTATTTGATAGAAACACTTATATAACGTTGGGATAACATTATAATAGCTCAATTAAGAGCTTCGTATAATTTATCAAGTTATTTACTTGTTATAGTTATTTGAATTAGTTCTTTTAATTCTAATTTTATTAGTTGTTATTAGTTGTTATTGCTTGTTATTAGTTGATATTAGTTGGTATTAGTCTAAATTTAGTTTTTATTATTTGCGATATTAATTAGTTTCGATTAATATTTTATTGCATATTTAAAAAAAAACGTTGTTTTAAGTTTTAAAATGCCTCTAAAACGTAGACTTACTAATGCTCACCCACCCGCTAATTTTCACTTGTTATGAATGATGTTTGTGATAACCAAAACAAATTAATACTAACCAAAATGTAATAATAATTTTATAATCATTATTAAAATTACAATAATAAAATTCAAAATGTAATATTAAAATTATAACAATATAACTTGTAAAATTTTAGCATGATAAAATATGATTTTGGTTTAAAACATAATAAATAACACTTGTAATATTTAAAACCAAATCACAATAATAAAATTCAAAATGTAATATTAAAATTATAACAATATAACTTAAAAATAATAAATAACACTTGTTATATTTAAAACCAAATCACAATAATAAAATTCAAAATGTAATATTAAAATTATAACCATATAACTTAAAAATAATAAATAACACTTGGTATATTTAAAACCAAATCACAATAATAAAATTCAAAATGTAATATTAAAATTATAACAATAGAATTTGTAATATTTTAACATGATAAGATATAGTTTTGGTTTGTAACATAGTATCAACACTACTAATATTAGATCCAAAAACATAATAATAGTATTCAAAATGTGATAATAACATAAGTAATATTTAAAATTTTGGACTATATAATAATTACAACACTTAAAATATTAATAACCAAAACAAATTCATACTAACCAAAATGTAATAATAATTTTATAATAATATGCAATATCTCAATATTTTTAAATATAACTTAACATATGATTTTGGTTATAAAATAAATAAAACATTTATAATATTTACAAATAAACCGCGGTTTTTTACAAATAAACCGTGGTTTCGCAGTCCTGGCGGTTTGCAGTCCTAATGGTTTGCGGTCCTGCCGGTTTACTCCTTATACGGTCCTACCGGTTTGCGGTCCTAACGGTTTGCGGTCCTTGCGGTTTGCAGTCCTAATGGGTCAGTTTCACAGTTAAACCGCGAGTTCATAAACAGATTGCCAGCTTTGAACCGCGGTTCCTGAACCATTTGCCACCTCTAGTAATAACACTAACTAGGGGTGGCAAATGGTTCAAGAACCGCGGTTCAAAGCTGGCAATCTGTTTATGACTGGCGGTTTAACTACGAAACTGGCCCATTAGGACTGCAAACCGGCAGGACCGCAAACCGGCAGGACCGTAAACCATTAGGACCGCAAACCGGCAGGACCACAGAAGGAGTAAACCGGCAGGACCACAAACCATTAGGACTGCAAACCGCTGGACTGCGAAACCACGGTTTATTTGTAAAAAACTGCGGTTTATTTGTAAATATTATAAATGTTTTATTTATTTTATAACCAAAATGTTATATTTAAAAAATATTGAGATATTGCATATTATTATAAAATTATTATTACATTTTGGTTAGTATTAATTTGTTTTGGTTATTAATATTTTAAGTGTTTTAACTATTATATAGTCCAAAATTTTAAATATTATCATATTTTGAATATTATTATTATGTTTTTAGATCTAATATTAGTAGTGTTGATTTTAATATTACAAACCAAAAGTATATCTTATCATGTTAAAATATTACAAATTTTATGGTTATAATTTTAATATTACATTTTAAATTTTATTATTGTGATTTGGTTTTAAATATTACAAGTGTTATTTATTATAGTTTAAACCAAAATCATATTTTATCATGCAAAAATATTACAAGTTATATTGTTATAATTTTAATATGACATTTTGAATTTTATTATTGTGATTAGGTTTTAAATATTAAAGTGTTATTTATTATTTTTAAGTTATATTGTTATAATTTTAATATTACATTTTAAATTTTATTATTGTGATTTGGTTTCAAATATTACAAGTGTTATTTATTATTTTTAAGTTATATTGTTAAAATTTTAATATTACATTTTAAATTTTATTATTGTGATTTGGTTTCAAATATTACAAGTGTTATTTATTATTTTTAAGTTATATTGTTATAATTTTAATATTACATTTTGAATATTATTATTGTGATTTGGTTTTAAATATTACAAATGTTATTTATTATTTTTTAAACCAAAATCATATTTTATCATGGTAAAAGATTACAAGTTATATTGTTATAATTTTAATATTAAGTTTTGAATTTTATTATTGTAATTTTAATAATGATTATAAAATTATTATTACATTTTGGTTAGTATTAATTTGTTTTGGTTATCAGAAACATCATTCATAACAAGTGAAAATTAGCGGATTGGTGAGTATTAGTAAGTCTACGATTTATAGGCATTTTAAAACTTAAAACAACGTTTTTTTTTAAATATGCAATAAAATACTAATCGAAACTAATTAATATCGCAAATAATAAAAACTAAATTTAGACTAATACCAACTAATATCAACTAATAACAAGCAATAACAACTAACAACAACTAATAAAATTAGAATTAAAAGAACTAATTTAAATTACTATAACAATTAAATAACTTAATAAATTATATGAAACTCTTAAATGAGCTATTATAATGTTATCCCAACGTTATTTAAGTGTTTTTATCAAATAGAAACAATTTACGAAAAAAAAATCAAACAATTCGGAAAGTAAGACTACAATATGTAAAATAAGAAATTTGATTTTTCTAGAATATTTAGAACAAGTAGAGAGATTTAGAGAGACATAGAGAGGAGTATATGAATTTATGAGTTTGGATTTGGGGTCTCCTCTATTTATAGAGGAGACCCAACAAAAAATTTTAAAAACGAAAAAAATAAATCCGGACAAATCTCCGGACGTCCGGACTGAAAATTCGGGCCATATTTTTAAATTTAATAAAATATTAGAACTTTTGACTTTTTTGTTTTTTTTTAGAAATTTTATTAATTTTCTTTTAACAACTATGTTTCAAGAAGTGTTTGTTTTGCTTCTTTTTTTATTAAATTTTATTTAAATAACTTTCACTTTCAATTTTTATTTTGTTATTTACAAGTAATTTAAGTTTATGCATACAATTATACAATTCTAAAAAATTTAAATTTAAACTTCTAATATTGAATAGTTCGAAAATACAATAAACTATATAATTCATCTAACCATAAACACTTCAAGCTTGAAAGAATCTAAACAATCACTTAATAATTTAAAATCAGAATACAATTATATGTCTAATAGGTATATATTATTTAATATGTACCTAATATTAAATATAACATCTTAAATACAAACAATACACAAATCATTTTACAATTATATTGTTTACGATATCTTGTTTAAGACAATCAAATTTTTATTTTTATATTTTTACAAATATTGAAAGTTGTAATCAAAATACAATTAGATGTATATATTTTATTTAATATGTACCTAATATTAAATAAAATATCTTAAATATATAAATATAATCAAACATTTGAAAATCAAATTAAAATTATTATTTTTAGAATGTAATTGCTTGATTATAAAATTTCAATTAAAATGATAACATATTTAAATTAAAATACATGAAATAGCATAATTAACTCATTTATATGGTACATATCTCAATTATTGAAATTAGATTCAATTAACACTTACAAATTAATTTTAAATAACATTATAAAATATTTTTATAAACGGTTCCTAAATGGTTTGTCTGGTGGTTTGAATTTGGCTTAACTGCGAAACTAGCCCATTAGGACCGCAAACCGGCAGGACCACATAAAAAGTAAACCGACATGACCGCAACCCGGCAAGACCGCAAACCGTGGTTCGGATTTAAACGGTTCCAATGGTTCGCGGTTCAAACCGTTTGACACCCCTAACACTAACAGACTAATATATACCTTAGTAGAGTATTGCTCCTCTTGTTTCTCTGCGTTCCTAATGAATATTTTAATACAAATTTGTTTTATTGATGGTCCTGTTTTTTTTTTATTTAAAACGATTATATTTATTAATTAAAATTTATGCATAAAACTAAAATTTATTCTCAGTTAATGTATAAATAAATTAAATTTGGTAAATTATTTGAAAATTAAAAGCATATTATATATAAATAAATAGGAATAAATAATTTTATTACACATATAAACATAAAACCAACCTAAAAAATAAAAAAAATGGTTTGGGTTTGATATTACTGACCATGGAGCACGAATCATTTTGAAAACATCGTTTAACGAATAAATTAAGCAATCGATAAAGTTTGGGTTTGATGTTACTAACAATGTTGCTGAGTATGAGGTTATATTAGGAGGTTTGAAGTTAGCTCATATTTGTGGAGAAAAAATATTCGGGTAAGAGCATATTCAAAATTGGTTGTAAGTCAAGCTAATGCTTTTACGAGAATTGCAAGAAGAAGTTTTCACGGCTCTTCGTGAGTATAACAGTTGGATTAGGTATTTTCTCCTTACGGGTTTTTATCGACCAAAATTGGCAAATTATGGCAATGTCGTGGTTCGAGGATGTAATGCTTGTCAGTTGTATGCTACAACGAGTCATTTTCCAAATGAGCCTATGCGTGTGATTTCGGTGACTTGTCCTTTTGATAAGTGAAAAATTGATTTGGTGGAACCGTTGCCAATGGCTACTAGTAAAAGGCCGTTTTTTGTGGTAGTTTTATTATTATTTTACTAAGTGGGTCGAGTGCGAAGGCTTTGTCAAAGATAAGGGCTCAAGATTTTTTTGATTTTTTTAGAGTCATATTTTATCACAATTTGGGGTTCCAAGGATATTAATGATTGCTGGACCTCGGTTTAATACGACATTGATGATGTTTTGTAATGATTATGAAATTGAGAAATATTTTGTAATCCCTTATTATACTCAAGCTAATGGACAAGTGGAGATAACAAATAGAACAATTTTTGATGAGATTAAAAAGAAAGTTTATGGGCCAAGGTAAAGTGGCCATATAAGATATCTGAAGTGTTGTGGGTTTATAGGATAACTCCCAGAGTTGCTACAAAGGGAACACTTTTCTCTTTGGAGTATGTGATGGATGTTGTTGTTCCATAAGAGGTTCTATTACACCTCATTGAATACAATACTATTCACATGTAGATAATATTGAAGGGAAGAAAATCTTGGTGGATCTAGTTGAGGAGTGTATAAATGAGGCTAAAAAATTAGAGCACACCATTACAAGAGTTTGATACAAAATATATTTAATTCGAAAATGAAACCAAATTTTTTGAAGGAGGGTGATTTAGTTGTGAATATTTTTTAAGGAACAAAGGACAAAGGCACATAAAAGTTAGCTTTAAATTGAGAGGGTTTGTGCAAGGTCGTTTCTAAAGGATATCATGGGGCATAGAGGTTGCAAGATTTGAATGGTAATTTGTTGAATTTTAATGGTAATTTGTTTAAGTATCCTTCGGGTATTCAACATTTGAAGTATTATAAAAAATTAAAAAAATGGATGTGCACTCTTTCTTCTTTCCAATGGCGCGAGAAGGTTTTTTAACGAGGTAAATTATAAAGCTAGTTCACCAATGAAATCAAGATATTTGAATTGGTCGGTAACATCACAAGTTTAATACATAAAATAAAGACATACAATGAGGGGTCAGATCAAATAATGAATAAGTGATTATGGTTAATAAATAAAGCCCAAGGTTTAAATACCAAAATATTATGCAACTGGTCGTACGGTATCATTTCGTAATAGTCATATTAGTGATTATGCTTAATAAACCAAGCTTAAGGTTCAAAATCTTAAAGTTTATTTAAGTTTTCATATTGTGCCATGACTTAATAGTCAAATGAGTGACTATGATTGAAAAACCAAGCCTAAAATAGAAAAGGCAAAAGGTTACGCAAGTGGCTATGTTCTAATCTCAAGTTATAGTCAAATTAGTGATTATAGTTGAAAATCCAAATTTAAGATGAGTACAAATATTTTTTTTGTTAATTTATCATATTAATAAGTATGAGGAAACAAATTCATTTTAGAAATAATGTTTTTTTCAAAAGCATAAAATTAGTTATATGTTAAAAAGTATCATCAAGTATATGAAACATAAGAAAAAAGATAAATATTTTGATAAAGTAAAAGATTTGGAATGAGAATAAAAACAAAATATTCATGGTTCAATAAAAAATAAAACAGAGTTATACAATTTAAAGTACAACGTTTAACATATGAAATACGTAATCATGTATTCGCCTCATCATTTTTGTTGATCAATAACTTTGGTAGGTGAAGAGCTTGTAGTGGGAAAGGCTTCGCCGTCCTTGGCCTCGGGTTTCTTGGGAGGGGTCTCGTCATTCCTGGTCTCAATCTTTTTTCTATTGTTGGATTGTAATTCTGCATCGATATATTCTTTATTTTTATTTTTATCAGTATGGGTTATGGAATAAAGTTTTTAGTAAGCTCGTCATTCTTGTTTATATTTTCATCTTTGTTTTTTTGGGCATGGTAAGGATGTTTGTATTTTGGTAATAACTCATTTATTTATCCTAGATAAATATTAGGATTTACATTCAAAATTAACAAGATAATTACTTTTTTAGTTTCCTTGATTAAAACCTCACCCGCAACACATGTAGTTTCTTATCTTTCGGTTATAAATTTGAAAGTGTTACTGTTGGGATCTTCTATAATATTTTGAATTTGTTTGTCTTTATCTTTCTTGACATCAAGTAATTTTTTGAAGCATTTTTAATTTCCAAATTTAAAACAGAGGCTTGAGTAGTTACAGTTTCGATTTCAGCACTTAAGCCTTTGTTTTGATTTGAGAGAGTAGTGTTTTGAGAGATCAAGTCTGTGTTTAAATTTGTCAAAATGGTCCCTTGTTTGATGAGTGCTATATTTTGAGTGAGTAATTCTTCTTTATCGATAATAATGACATTTATTTTGGCTTCAAGGTTAACAACCGCGTTATGAATAATTTTTTTATCATTTACAGTTTCTCGTGAACTAGTTTCATATTTTGCAATCCTTGTTAAAAAGCTTTTAAATCACTTCTTTATTTTTTTTTTTTTAATCACAATGTCTTCAGGTTGGAAGTTGGTCATGATATTTATTTCGTGAGGATTCTTTGTCATGTAGGCAAGCGTTGTTGAATTGTGAATACTGTGGAAAGTTGTAAAACTTGTTATGAATATGTATTAAGAGATAATGAGGAGGGTAATTTATAAAAAAGAAAATTTCATATTGAAAGAAAACCTCCAGTTGAAGTTCAAATTGCATGTCCATGATATCAGTTGTACTCATATTATTACATTGGTCTATGTAAGGACAGTGTGAGAGTTGACGAGATATGATTAAATTTGGAGTCTGAATAGATACTAAGATTGGTGAACCACCGAGAGGATGGGTTGTTGTTACTTGGTTTAAGTTGGGTTTCCAGTGTAGGAAATATTTCCATTGATCTTGGTGGTTGTTCGGTAATTTTGTTTCAGTTTTGAACCGATAGAGGGTCTTCATCTATAATTGCAGTTTTCTTTTGTTTGATTCTTCTTTATATTGGTCACAAAGAGGGAACAAGTTTTTGTTAGAATTCTTGTTATTAAGATCTTCAGCATTGGAACGGGGGTATGATTTTTTGTGAAATTACGGTTGGCATCTGTATAGTTGGCAGTGTTTTTTATTGGTTTGAGTTTTTGTTTTTTCTGTAGTGCTTCGATGTTCGAGAAAGAGTCGACATCTTCTTCATGGTCAAACTTTTCTCTTTTCTAACGAGAAGGACATAACTTGAAGAAGTAGGTTTTGAGCCGATATGAAGTTTTTTTTTTCTTTTTTGGGGAATGTTTATTTAAGAAACATCAATAGTAGTGGTATTCTTTGAGTATTTTATCATTTTTTTGGAACACCCAAGTCGACTCTTTGTTGATTAAGATATTATACTCGTTGGTTCCCTGGTTTTGTGCATCGTTTGTTTACCATCGACAGTCATGTCAATTTATGGTAATGGCCATATCCCAGCTTGGATAAATATTTATGGTGTGAAAAGGTAGTGGAAGTCTAATAGGTAGATGAGTTGGGCAGTTAAAGAGAAGATCTTTAAGGGCTTGTCATCATGGTAGAATTTATTGAAGGATTTAAGAACCTTGTACGGGTCTAGAAAATAAGTAAGAAATAAAAAAAATGGTTAGATAAGTAAAATGGTAGATTGGATTAAATGATATAATTGAAAAATATAGACCCTATCTTACGTGTTTGCATCAGTCTTCCTTCTATCTGACCAAAACCATCAAAAGAATTTTTAGACTCCCAAAATTATGGTCACATATGTAAAGCTTGTTTTTCTAGAAAAGAAATAAAAAAGGGTTTCCCTGAATGTTTTCAATTTTAACATTGGAAAGAAAAAATTGAACTTAGTAACACACTAAGTAATATTCAAAACGCATTAGTTATTAGTTGGGTGGGACTGATTTGAACATGTTTAAATAAGTTGGCAATGTAAGGGTGAACGTGTAATCGAATGCCTTATTCAAATAAAGAAAGAAATTTAATTTGTCTTATTCAGTATAGTGGGGTAGATCACCAAATTGGGATAACAAGTTACTATGTAATCTAAGGACACTGTATTCAAATATAATGGTTTTTTTATACATATGTTTATAGGGTTTGGTTTGATTTAATTTGATTATTAAAGAACTCTTATTAGATGTTTGGGTCTTCAAAAATATTTGTTGGCAACTCTTTAGGTTCCAAGTCTATAGAGTTTTCTTTGGGGGTAATATTTGAGGAAGGTTTTTTCGGTATATTTTCTCTTAGTACCTATAGAAAAGAAGAGAGAAGTATCAAGAAGTTTCATGAGAATATAAAGATGAAGTTGTGTTAGATTTTCACTAATATAACTTTGAAATACATGTAGTTTCTTCTTTTAAAACCTAGCGGGTAAATTTTACGGAAGTAAACGTTTAGATTGAAAAATATAAAACAATAAAAAATAGATTAAAAATAGTAGTTACTTGTTTAAAAGAAGGGTCGAAGCTAATTCACTATGAGCGAAGCAAGTGTTTGTCTTGAGAGATAAAATGATAGGGAAGAATAGTAAGTATTATAAGAAGTTTATTTATTAGTAAAAGGGTGGACAATTAAGTTGTTGGTAAATAGAGACTGTTAGATTAAAATGTCACTGATGGTTAGACTTGTATTGAGGATATGAAGCGGTGCTGCTATTTTTTCACAGTTATTAATTGACATAATGACATATTATATGATACATGTCAATTTAGTAACGCATGAGTAGTTTTTATTCTATAAATAAGTTGATTTCCTCAGTTCAGTTCTAAAAAGAACTTTAAAGTGAAATTCTCCACTTCTAGAGATATATAAAACCAAACACAACCACCGTTCACTTTTCTCCAGACATCGCAAAAAAATTCCAACATCAAAACCTATGCTCAAATCTACCCTTTGAAATCATGCCTTTTCTCAAAATGTCATTTTGATTTGTGTTCTCTTTCTCTATTTTTCTAATTGGCTTCGACCATCGGCCCTCACTGAATGTACCCTTTTATTTTACTTGTATTTTTAGTTTAGTTATATTAAAAAAGAATATTCATCTGAAAAATTGGCCTCTAAAAGTTAACCAACCCCTCAAGGTAGAACCTCCAAAATTGACACCTTCGATGTCGGATATAGTAGTTCTAAAGAGGAGTCATTGTTCTCATCTCGAACCAAACCTCTGATTGTTTAACTAGTAGTCAATCCTTATGAAACGAAGAGGGCTAAATACAAACCAATTGTGACTAAGATTACCTCGAGAAGCCAAACACATCAAGAGATGCCTCAAGGGAAGGGTTGATCGCGCAAATCAATATATCCACAAATAACACTTATCCTGACTATTATCTCTTATTGAGGAATAACCTGAAGTTCGTCGTAGATTTACCTGAGTTTAATAAAAAATAGAAGATAAGGTTCATCTTCGAAGGGGGGGATTGAGAGAAGGAGATTCTTGTTAGTAGTAGAAATCTGTCTTGGGTTAGGACCTCTTAGAAGTGTGCCAGTAAGCGTCAGAACACCTTTGATTATACATTATTAAGTGATAATATTTCACCATAGCTTAAATTTGTATTACTTTTATCTTTGTTGTTTTATTACTAACCTATATTTCCTCTCCGATTTCTTAAATATAAAAAATCATTTCATTTGTGGAGGGAGCCAGGTAAACAAAAACTTGAGAGGTTGATTCAATGGGTTGGAGATAATTAAGATCTAAAATTCCATAAGTGCTTCACAGCCAAAATTCTTGTTAAGCTTCGGGTTGTCATAGGTTCGTTTATGGAGCTACCGGAGTGGGGTCGAGCTCATAGCAAGAAATTCATCTAAAAGTAAAGACTAATGTCCCTTGAAAACAATCTAATCAGGACAATCATGTAAATGCTTTTAACTTTTCCATAATCAAATTCTAGTGCTTTGAAATCAGCCAAACCGACTAAAGTACCAATATGGTAATAAATGAGCTAATACTGTATTTGTGGCGATTCGAGGCTCCTAGGGGGTTACCTGATTCAGAGTGAAACGCAAGAGAAGCTAAAAGAGGGATAAACCCTAATTTTATTAATCAAAACAACTCCCCATCAAAGTAGGGTTTGAGGCACCTTAAATAAGAATCGCTTAAATCCCTAATACAAAATATGGAAACAAAAGTAAACGCAATAAAATAATATCATATTAAATCTGAATGTAATCAGATTTAATTTGATATCTTAAATAGGTCCTTAAAATATAAAAATAAAATTAAACTAAAACTAAAACATTTAAATATTATAAAATATTTAAATATTATTTTGCAGATGCCTTCCGCCTACATCATCCTTTCCCGGTTGGGAAGAATTCGACCTCGAATTCAAAACGACGCCCAATCAAGACAGCACACGGACGTACCGCCTTAACCTCTATATTATTCAAACTTGCAATATATCTCTTAACAGTGGGCCAATCAGCAGGTCCTAGTTCCTCATCATCTCCAAGAACTTGAAAAGCCTCTAATGCTTTGTTTAACATGTCATACTTTGTGTAGTCCAATATACACTTCTTAGTAACTGATAAGTTATCCAAATGTAGAAGACGTAACATGAACTGTGTAGTAGATCCATTAATAATCAGAGTCAAGAACACGATTCCACCAGTGAAGAAAACAAACAATGTTCCTGTCTCAGGACTTAGGTGCACTGAAGTGGTACTTGATTGCTTGACAGATAGTGACAGTGATAGCGCCACAGCCCCTCTCAACCCCGACCACATGAGGATTATAGATTCCTTCCAGTCCAAACCATATCCAAAATAACGTAAAAATGGAAACAGAATTCCAACCACAACACCGCGAGACAGTAGCACAAAAGAGTAGTGAAGAAATAAGAGACTCCATGAATTCCCATGGTTAAATACACCATGACTGCCAAGAACACCTTCAGCTATAACCACACCACTTAAGATAATAATTAATGTATTAGCAATATAAGCAACCATTTCCCAAAAATGATGCAAACTTAGTTGACTATCACCCTTAAAGGCTGTCCTACCAACTGCTGCATAAAACAGTCCTAAAGTCATCACAGTCAGAACACCAGATACCTGAATAATTTCTTGTGCGGCGAAGTACGCCACATAGCTCACAGCTAGTGTCAGCGAAACCTCTATTACTGTGTCGTTAAATATAAACCCAAGACAGAAAACAGATGCAATACCAAATGCGAGGCCTATGCCAACAGCTCCGAGGGAAGCCTGCGACACAAATTTAACTGACAACACGAGGTGGCTAGTTTGAACAATTAAGACCAGAAGATCATACAAAAAAAAACTCCAAACAGCAGTATGTGCATTTTTTGTACGAGAGAAGTCAACACGTTGACGTAGAGTTTGCAACCCTTTAACACAACCCATAGCAGCAAATCTAACATCTTGGTTCTCACTAGACAATGGAACAAGAATAAAAGAAAACTCAGCTAAAAAATCAACGAACCATTTATTATCTCGCAGCGAAGATAGGTAGCTAAAGCAATGAAGACTTTCAAGTTGCAAAATAAACTCGTTCTCCTCAAAACCAAACATCAAAAACCTGCAATAGCGTGTGATAGCAGAAGCCTGTGATTTCTTGAAACCCAAACCTACATCAAGCATGGGTGCTTCCTCTTCCAGCTTTAAAACTTTCTGTGCAGCATCCGGCAGGGTCTTTTCATACTGGAATTGTTGGAATGAATTCCTTAAAACATGTTCAGCAGTGAATTGTCCTTCCGCACGACTCGTCAAATTCAGAATTGAATAGTAACTCAGCCTGAAAGTACTAACTAAAGGAGCTGGTTTACCCAAAATCATGTCCTTCAATGTATTCATTTCCATATGTTCATCAATCAGTATGATACAAAGACCACGCTCATATATTTGACGATCTAATGAAAGCTCCGCGAACTCATCAGTTTTTTAATCCTCCTACCAAATGAAAGGTGCTTCTCTTTGTTAAAGTGACAACCAGATCCAATGATCTCAAAATCCTTTTCAGTAATTCTCTTTAACAAACGAAGGCAGATCTCAAACTTTTCATCTACTATGGAAGCAAACTCTTCAACTATGCAAGCTTCTTTCAATCTCCGACATATATTTCTCCAAGACTTATGCCCTGATGTTCCTACATAACCAAGATCCTGTTTGATATCCGAGATAACGAAAATACGAGTCAGTTTGCTATTACGGTATGGGGTATAAGCAAGAGCCTTCTTCTGTTGTTTACCCAAAGTATTAATGCAGTTAGCTAAGGCAAGAAGAGAACGATTAATATTAACTCCATCTCTCAGTTTCTTCTCCCTGTTATTTGTGTCTGCTGCTCTTTCGCTCCCAGCAAGGTCTACAAGTGCAAGTTTTCCTCGCCGTACTTGATTTTGGTTCTTGTATCTTCTTTTTACAATAATCTCTAGAACGGCATGTGATCTTGAGGAGGTTGCCTTAGCCTCTGTGCTCTCGGTTTTCCTTCGCCTATTTCCCAAATATAGAAGTTCAAGAATCCGATCAGCAGAATGGACGCCCAATAATATCATCTGAAGGCTTCGCTCACCTTGATCAGAAGTACTCAATTGTGAGAAAATCATAGTGTGTGCAGTATCTATAGAAGATGTCACTGATGCAGATCCACCATCCCTTTACTCAATACTATCAGAAAACTTGTTCGTGGCAGCTTCAATTATAATGATATCAAATTGCGATGCATCCGCAGATAGAATTTGTTTGCCAGCTCTTTCGGACATTTCATTGAACGTCTTGCGTGCATCTTCGACGGAGTCGCACCAAGTGTAAATATGAACGAGTTTTCGGCAGAGGAACTCGTTGTTATCAAGGCCACTAGCACCAAGTTTTCTGCATATGAACTCGTTGAAGTCTTCTAACTTCGACATATCAACCTGATGCCGCAGTTGGTGAGAGAGGGGTCTCGTCAAACTATCCATTGCATCAAGGAAATTGGTCTCTGAAATAGTATGAGGCTGTCGTCTCACAATACACCTTCTATTTGATGAAATTTCAGGTGGTTTGAGTGGTGGTAAAGACAGTTGTAAAAAATTTCCAAATTAATCCATGATTGATGGACAATTTGATTTCAAATTTTTTGTTTGTTCTTTTGGACCAAAATTTGGTTTTAAAATTTTTAATTTTTGCGAAGGTTTTAAATCGTTATTTTTAATCCCATAACTTTTTTTTTTGTAGGATTAGAGAAAGAATTATTGTTTACCTTATCGAAAGAACATGAGACGTTTTTTGGTGTTATCCAATCGTCTTCATCCTCATCGTCGTATACATCATAAATCGGATCTCCTAATTCCGACCAAGTTTCATCAGAAATTTCACCTTCGTTGTCAGCCTCATACTCATCAAAGAGTGGATGGTCGAATATCGGCGAACCTTCTATGTCACCATCAAAGTCCGGGATGTCTCCCTTAAATCCAAGCTCCCAGCGGCGGCCGTGACAAGTATTATGTTCGAACCCCTCCCCAAAAGGGTTATCGATACCTTCAACCTCCGTGCCTTGTTGCCTGGCGTTAAGATCAGCCATCTGACGGGTAAGATCAGCCACCTGACGGCGTAGGTCAGCAACTTCTTGCCTGGCGTTAAGATCAGCCATCTGACGGGTAAGATCAGCCACCTGACGGCGTAGGTCAGCAACTTCACGATCACCGAAATCACTTGTATCTCTAGTCACTGCAGCGCCAACGCGACCGCTGGTTCTTCCTCGCACCATCTCGCAGGATTTCCTGTGTCTGATACCACTATGATTCAGAGTGAAACGCAAGAGAAGCTAAAAAAGGTATAAACCTTAATTTTATTAATCAAAACAACTCCCCATCAAAGTAGGGTTTGAGGCACCTTAAATAAGAATCGCTCAAATCCCTAATACAAAATATGGAAACAAAAGTAAACGCAATAAAATAATATCATATTAAATCTGAATGTAATCAGATTTAATTTGATATCTTAAATAGGTCCTTAAAATATAAAAATAAAATTAAACTAAAACTAAAACATTTAAATATTATAAAATATTTAAATATTATTTTGCAGATGCCTTCCGCCTACATCATTACCCCAAAGTAAAAGCCTAGAGGGAAAGCCCTCGTAGTTATTTTGAAGCCCCAAGATCTTCTAAAAGTTGTGGTCCAATATATCGACGATGGAAAGTCGACCCCTGTTGTTACGAACAGGTCCATGCACAATGCAATTGCGTAGCATATTGCCTTGCAAAAGAAAAGAGGTAACTTTCTGACCATGTTTCAACGAGCTAAGATTATATGTTTCCCATCTTTTATTCGTATTTTACCTACATACCTTGAATAATATTGGGGTAATGCTGTAAAGTTTTATCGATGAGCACATGGCCAAACGTTCTGACATGTCCAGTTTGATGAAGATACCTATCAACGCATGGTCAATAGAGAAGAAGCTGCAGCTGAGAAACGGACCTCAGAAACTCATTTGATTGAGAACCAAAATATCAACAATCATAAACTCGAAGTCTATCATCGATTTACTTTTATACTTTGAGGAACTATAGAGTCCGGTGAGAACATTATTAAGATATTCATGTTTAGGTTGCGACATCCGAAACTTCTCATCGGTCTGCCAATGAGAAATAAGATAATGATATGGAAGATGTCTACAAAAATACCAATAAGGAATGAGCCTCAACCTCATCTTCACCCCTGCTTTCCAACGCTTAGTCTTGGACCATTTTGGAAATAAATTCTCAAGGAAAAACATCCATCATGGGTATCTATTGAGTTTGAGACTGAGCCCAAAGAGGATGATGATAAATTTGAGAAATAGAAAGGAGACAAAAAAC
The DNA here is from genome assembly GCA_036936605.1 of Limnanthes douglasii subsp. nivea. Taxonomy (NCBI): domain Eukaryota; kingdom Viridiplantae; phylum Streptophyta; class Magnoliopsida; order Brassicales; family Limnanthaceae; genus Limnanthes; species Limnanthes douglasii. The sequence continues at coordinate 77,278,699 of JAUPFV010000003.1, read as the reverse complement.
CAACCACGAAAGATCCATAGACATGGATTACCCCACTAACATCGCGGCTCAGACCTACATTCTTAACGTTCACATCACACATCTTGTCCTCCAGAACGACCCTCCAACTACCTGGAGTGATTATGTTGTTGTCTCGTCCGACACTTCGTACCGGAAAATCAGTAATAACTTTTCCTTTCTTTCACTTACTTTTTGAAATAAAATAATAACACGGTAGAAATAGAAGAAGAAACAACGATAGATGAAACCATAATTCAAGGATAACATGATGAAACCCTAATCCAAGGGTAACAAAGATTGAGATTTTCAGAGATAAAGTAATTTAAGGCATATGAGGCTTTATATAAGAGTTGCTACATCCCCTAAATTAGAATACAAAGAAATAAAATAAATATTTTAAAATAAAATAAAATCAAATATTAATACAATAATATTTTATTTGAATAATATTAAATATTTGAATAAAATAAAATAGTATTAAAAAGATTTTTATTTGGGCTTCTAGGTTACATCATCCTTCCCTGATTGACAAAAATTCGTCATCGAATTCCCAGCACCATCACCATCAACAACCAAAATTATTTTATTTTATTTTTTCAATTGTTACGTTGGGAATTATAACTGCTAATCTTATCGGAATAAGGTAAATTCTTCTCGAGTGTTCCTTATTCAAAATCATACTAAAGCTATCCAGTTGATGAATTGGTTTTTGGTTTCAAAAGCCTTTTCTTAGTTTGAAAACAACACACCATGTCCAGTTGAGAAAAAAATTGGTTTCGAAAACCTCTTCACAGCCTAACATTACATCTCGATAAGTAAGTTTCTCTTTGATATGCGATTGGTAGCGACTTTAAACTCCTCAAATAATTGGTCAATACGATTGTCTATCGAAACGTCTCGTGTGTCCCCGCATACCAAACGATCTTCAAGATCTTCATGACCATAAATGTTGTTCTTTTTTTTAGACCTTCAAACAAATTAAATCAAGATTCAGAAACATGTTTGCGCCATAGCAGAAACTGAAGCTCTGATACCAAACTGATGACGTGGTGGAAGTAAAAGAAGAAACAACGATAGATGAAACTCTAATTCAAGGGTAACATGATCAAACCTTAATTCAAGGGTAACATGATGAAACCCTAATCCAAGGGTAACAATGACTAACATTTTGAGAGATAAATTATATATTATTCCAAAAATTTAAAACAATTTAAGGCATATGATACTTTATATAAGAGCGGTTCAAAACCTAAATTAGAATATAAAACAATAAAATAAATATTTTAAAATAAAATAAAATCAAATTTTAATAAATTAAATATGATTTGAATAGTATAAGATATCTGAATAAAATTATATATATATATATATATATATATATATATATATATATATATATATATATATATATATATATATATATATATAATTACTAGGTAATGTGTTTTATTTTCATATCTCGTCGAACCATGGAAGTTATCAGATAGCCCAGACATTTTGTAATATGTTTGTTTTTATCTTTATCTTAAATGTGAAATCACACTTTTTATTTGTAACCTTTTTATTAACATGTCGTGGTTAATACTTTTTGAAGGTGATCGGTCTTGGACTACACAACAATTTGTGCTAAAGTTTATAATTTTTACTTTGAATATCTTATTTTGTTTCGGACAAACTCAATTATCCAATAATTTGTGCTAAATTTTATAATTTTTACTTCCAATATCTGATTTTGTTTCGGAATAACTCAATTACTTATTAAACGAGCTGATTTTGTCTTACTTATTAAAAGAGCAAATCTCGACGATACGCTAAGATTGGAAAGCTTTATATATATATATATATATATATATATATTCTCGAGTGAAAACGCACTATTTTCTTTACTCTAATCAAACATGATAACAAATAATATGTAATGGTCAGATGTAAGTTTATATATATCCATCCCCTATTCGCTTCGATGAACGCAAGAAGATGTAATGATCAGATGACAGCTACATAGGCATGTTTAATCTCTTAAATCAAATATTTCTCACGAATAAGTTGAAGAGAATCACAATATATCAGTTGAAGAATAAACCGAATCAATGGATCCAAAATCATATGAAATCAATTGAAAGCACATTATAACTTCGAGCAGAGGAAGAAGAAAGAAAAAAATTGTATCATATTTAAGCTCCCGCTAACATTTATTCAATGGAAGGAAATGAAATCTCTCCGTCACGGCTTGTATCTCAAACTAAAATGTGGTTTGAATATATAAAACTTCAAATTTAAGAGTATTTTGAATTCTTTATTACTCTAAAAAAAAGTAACAAATAATATTTATAATTACATATAAAATCTCTATTGAAATTAGACTCCATAATAATTTATAAGGCTTTGAATAGTACATCGTCCCTCGACTATCGCGTTTGGTGACAAATAGTCCTTTGACTTTCAAATGTCCGTTGGTAGTCCCTGGACTATCGCGTTTGGATAAAGTTAGTCCACCAGATCCTCTGATTCATGAGAGGCTGCCACCTGTCACCATAGTCCCCAGATTTTTGTATCACCATTAGTCCTTTGAGTTTAGTTTTCTGTAATAATCTACATTTTGGGTTTGACCTAAACTCAAGGGACTAGTGGTGATATAAAAATCTAGGGACTATGGTGACAGGTGGCAGCCTCTCATAGATCAGAGGATCTGGTGGACTAACTTTATCCAAACGCGAGAGTCCAGGGACTGTCAACGGACATTTGAAAGTCAAAGGACTATATGCCACCAAACGCGATAGTCGAAAGACGATTCACTGTTCAATGCCTAATTTATAATAATTAGTTAATGTAACAAAATTCGATCCAAAACAATATCTAAACCCAACCGATAGTTATTTTTATATATATATATAAGGTATTGAACAGTACATCGTCCCTCGACTATCGCGTTTGGTGGCAGATAGTCTCTTGACTTTCAAATGTCCGTTGACAGTCCCTGGACTATCGCGTTTGGATAAAGTTAGTCCACCAGATCCTTTGATCCATGAGAGGCTGCCACCTGTCACCATAGTCCCCATATTTTTGTATCACCATTAGTCTCTTGAGTTTAGGTCAAACCCAAAATGTAGAATATTACGGATAACTAAACTCGAGGGACTAGTGGTGATACAAAAATCTGGGGACTATGGTGACAGATGGCAGCCTCTCATGGATCAGAGGATTTGGTGGACTAACTTTATCCAAACGCAATAGTCCAGGGACCGTCAACGGACATTTGAAAGTCAAGAGACTATCTGCCACCAAATGCGATAGTCGAAGGACGATGTACTGTTCAAAGCCATATATATATATAATAAAGTTATAATAAGTTTAAACAAAAATATATTATTCTATTACCAAAAGAACAAGTATATATTATTGGAAACAAGGTACGTATCGGACACATAGATGGTGTGGTTTTAGTATAAGTTATAACCTGTTCGAACACAGAAAATATTGACTTTTGTCAGGGGACAGGGATTGGGTTGTGGCCCTATGGCCCCTATCGATCACATGCTCATGTGCTCCACATGGACCACACCCACACATTTAGTGTGCCATCAATTTTTTTTACTTTTTTCAATTCCAACATAACTGTATTTCCCACCCATTAATTTATAAATATTTTAATTTTTATAGTGTTTAGTTGATTTAATTTGTTCTTAAAAAAATTAATTTTTTATTTTTGATCATTAGCGTTTTGGTTTATATGAAAAATGATTTCAACAGATTTTGGCGGACATAAATAATTTTATACAAATGTATCAAAAGCCGACTATAATTCAATGTAAAATAAAGTATTTTCGTCACTATTATGATTTGACGGGAAACTATTTTGTAGTGAACAATAATTACGAATGATAACGATTATTGGTCAGCTAAGAGCCAAATAACCGTCAAAATTGAACAAATCATAAACAAAAACAATCTTAAATAACTTTAAATTAAATCTAAGTCAAATTCTACGCGTACAGAATTTAGAATTGTGTTCCTTTTTAAAGTTTAGATGGCCGATTTTCACTTTAGATGAATAAAAAATGGAAATGAAGTCTATTCAGACTTATATTTTGCTCTCATTTCGGAAATAAGAAATTTTCTAAGATTTGACAAAACTTTCTATATAAATTATGAAGTTTTTTTCCTATTTTCTGAAAATTAATAGTTTTTATATGTACTTAACTTTTATTGGGACTAATATTTAGGTTTCAATATCGTTATAAAATTAATAGGAATCTATTTTAATTGGAATAACCAACCCATCAAATCAAAAGACATTTAAAAAAGTTTTAAATTAATAAATTAAATATAATTTGTTTATTATTTTCAAAACAGGTAAAGAATGTTCTTTTAAATTTAATTTTTTGAAAATATAATCAAAATATTAGATCAATTTACATATGTTATTATTTTTTATCCATATTATATATGTTTAAATATAATTCGTATAATGACATCATGATATTTTTCTTGACAATTGTCTCGTCATGAAAAAATATATGAGTAACTTATTTATATTTCTAAGTTTGAGAAAGGTTTGTGTTGATATGGTCTAGATTCTGATTATTTTTTAGTGTTTTTAAGTTTTGGCTATAGCTGAAATGAGATTTTTCATAAATGGAGGGGACTTGGTCGGTTGGAAGGTGCTATAGTCTAGATTTAAATACTAAAAGGATGCATTAAGTTGTTCTTCACTTGATAAGGAGTCCGGAAGCTATCATGTTGTCTCGATTTGCGTGACTTCATAAGAGTTTTAGCGAGGTTCTGATTGATGAACCAATGTTGTTGAGGTCCATTTCATGTGTCTGCATTGATTTCAGAAGCATAGTATGACATTTAGTTTCTTTATTGGTCGAGCTATTTCGGCTTTATAACGGCGTAGAACTGTAATATCCGATCGGAGGTCCAAATTGAAAAATATTGGCTGATAGTTTTGTTTTTTTATCGTCCTACTATCGAGGTCGCTCATATATGGATACTTGTCTATGTTGGATTGGTTTTGTGAGGACTCATAATTACTGGTGGTGTTACATTTGCTTATATATCTCCAAACGTGTAAACATTTACCTCATTACATGTTGCAATGATTTAAAAGTATAAAGACTAAGTGTCATAAGTTAGTCTATGTACTTGACATCCTATTTATATTCATATTTTACTCTTAAGTTTTTAGAGATAAAAATATTATTTTGATAGTTCAACATTATTGGCCGTTGTGATTTTTTTTATGCTACTACTATTGTCAGCGCCAATTATACTGTTCTTCCTTACCTAGTTTTTGAACACGTCTGAGCATGCCAAGCAGTCTCAGACTCTTGTCACTCAGTCTTTTCATCCTCCAGACTAGTTTAGGTAATACACATCTTATTGTTGTAGTAAGCATACATATTCACGAAGGTAGGCATGAGGTAGATAACGATAAAAAGTTTTTATAATGTCAAAGAGATTAAATCTATGACTCTTCGGTCGAACGACTAAATAACATAATATCCCCTATGGAAGATGAGGATGAGAGAAATATTTTGATAGTCGACCAACCAATCGATATTGTCTGATCATCCACTGGTCATACCCTCATCAAAATTAGAAGCATAAGCCTAAATCTCATGGATCCCACAACGATAATCAGTATAAGGTTGACCGTTTTGACAATCTAATTGTTAAATGTATTCTTTTACTGTAAGGCATACATGTATAGGTCATTGTAGCCAAGGTACAATAGACTGGATCAGCCACTCCAACTTTATGATTCGTTGACATTGAAAGGATAAAAGGTTTATGAAATATAATATGAGTTTAGATAAGCATGAGACAATATATAATATACTCATTCAAGTTAACCGGGCTTTGATAGATTACTTGATGAACATCTGTTACAAGTATTTTGACCCCTGATTTTATCCTTATGCTTCATTTCAAATACTGGATTCTTGCTTCTGTTGAGGTCCGACTACCAGTGTTTCACGAGACTGTTATCTCAGCCAAAGAAGATGAGGTAGTGATTTACTTTGATATACTTGACTAAGGAGTCCGGTTATCTCTGAACCTCAATCTGGTAAACGTTCTGAGCTGTTAGACCTACACCCTCGCCAGAGGACGTTGAACCTTTTAAAGAATGTTATGGAAATCATAATATTTTTTTGGATTATCTAAATTCAATATAGAGGAACTCATAAAGATTTGACGAATGACCCTTTGTAACACATTTTCCTTCTATTACCTGACCATTATGGGCCAGTATAAGGTGGTGGATTACTTGTTAGAGAAAATTAAATGATGGAATAAGCACTTTCACTTTATAAGTGAGTAGTGGAAGTCCAGAATTAGAAAGGGTGGGAGCCAAACAAGAAGTGGTTGGAAATACAAAAGTAAGGTCTAACTTTCATAGTTGAAGGCAACCCTACTCCCACCCTTCTTTATTGTTCTATTTTTATGTTATACTATTACTTGTGCTTGTTTTATTTTTCACTTATAAGATTTCGTTTTTACATTGTTAGATATAATACTTCTTTATCTTGCAGATTTCGAGAATATTTCATTGGCCTCTGATCTTAAAATGAAATAAACACTTACTGAACCTAGTACATACACAACTTGTAATGAGAGAAGATCTACACCAAAATATTTACATCTTATAATTTATTCATGTATGGATTTTGGGTTATAGAAAATCATAATGATTTGAGCTAAATGTTGTTGAATCAATAGCTTGTGCGGGCTAGGTCATGGCTTCCATAGCTCAATATTTGGCCAAACTTTCTTTCCCATCCAATACCTAGTATGTGAAACATCATAAGGCGTGTTCGGTTACTACACCTCTGAAGTGTCCATAGGTGGAATGGTCTAAATGCATAGGGTTTGAATAATCTAAGAGGAGTAAAAATGGATCAGTGGGTTCCAAACTCTTCATAAGCCATGAGGGTGTCATCGGGAGTCAACCCTATTTGACAAGCGGAATGGTCATGGAACCTTGGCAGATACTGAAGGTAAGACGCACGTCGGAAGACAGACTGGCTCGACATATACTTATTGAGTTTGAGGTAGTTTAGGAGATAAGAAAAAGTTTAAGGTTGGTCACATTGTGATCCAAAATATCAAATACGTCATCTCTAGGTATGAAAAATCTACTAAAAGGGGTTGGTCGATGTCTAAGTTGGGCATGTGGCTCTATATTTTTTTTACTTTGGTTAATTTGATAAGTTCATTACTTGTTTCTTTAACTTGGCCCTCTCACTTTTATTGATAATGAGAAATATGTTCAAGGCTATAAAAACTATGTCTGAATAGACAATGTGGTTATGCCCAACTTCTAATCTCTTGAAAACGTCATTGAATAAACCCAAGGACGTGGAAAAGATTTAGGCCAATTTCACTAGGTTGAGGGCAACTATGGTCACTCTTAAAATAAAACGGGATAAGAATAAGGATGCTTGAAAGAACTCAACCACCAATATGAAAAAAACTTATCTAACTGAGGCTTACCTATTTTTAAAAAATAAAAAATAATTGAAAGAGAATAATGTTATTCAAGAGTACAAGTTAAATAAGAGTGATGAATCCAATGCTAAGGTGGTCAAATATGCTACATAGTTTTCATTGGTGTTAGCTCAGGATTAGGTCAAGCAGATCCGAAATGAGATGGTTCTTAATTTCCAATAGTCATTTCCTAACTTTCCTTTATAAAGGTTTTGAATTTTTTCTCCCAAAGGGGATCAGCCAGAAAAGGTCAAAGTGGATTATGTGGCAAATAAAAAGATGAAGAAACAAGATGACAATGTTGAGGATATCCATGTTGATGTCCAGAAAAATCCACTGTATAGCCTTGTCTTGTACATTTATGTCTACCCTTCTATTATCGAGCTCGAGGTACTAAATACAATGAACAATACCTCTACCATTATTTTCCTGACCATCCATTATTTAAGAAAATAAAACATTGAGTAATGTAGATGAGAAGAAAGACAACATTAGGGTCAGCGAGAAGAATGATGTGATCCAGTTTGGCTACCCTATTTTATTTTATTTTGTTTCATGGTTTTGCACTTTACTCTTTGAATGCAAATGTGATGGTTGTTGATTTGTTATCTTTTCTTTTTAAACCAAAAGTCCTTAGGAGCCCGAGGTAAATTTATATAATTTTATATTATAATGTATGTTAGATCATGGCATAATGCTAAGTCTCTCTTAGATGCCTACCAACAGAAGTCCTCTATTAGACTTCAAATTTTTGATGGCATAACATGATATATGAGTGGCATGGTTCCGAACCTCCCCATAATTCATGTCAACATAATTATTTTGTTGGACTTAATTTTTTTACAACATAACATAGCCTAGAAGTGGTACGGTGACGAACCCCCGTAAAAGTTTGTCTATTAGAAATCATTGTTGAGACTTAAATTCTTAATAGCTCATCGAGACCTAGAAGTGGCATGATAGTAAACCTTCATAAGGGTCATGCTATCATAAGTTATTTGTTAGACTTCAATTTTTTGAAAACTTGACATGACTACGAGTGAAATGTTCTCAAACCTCCTTAAAGGCCATGCCAGCAGAAGTCATTTGTTGGACTTCAATCTCTTAAATTTCTAACATGACCCATGAGTGACATGGTGTTGAACCTCCATTAGGCACTACTAATAGAGGTCGGATATCAGACCCCTATGTCATTGTACAATCATCGAATATATGGATTTTAATGACAAAACTCTTTATGGGTCTGTCTATGTATTTTCCTCATTAAAATCTTATTGTGCCACCAGGGTAAGAATGAACACACTATGAGGAGGTTTGAATAATTACAAAGAGTTACAATAAAATGATAGAATATCCACAACTAATCTTCTTTAAGTTAAATATAATTTCAAATGCTCTATGTTCTAAGGGTGTGAAAGTTGTATGCCTTCATCTTCGGTCAACTTATAAATTATAGATGTAACCGTTTCCGCAAAAAAATAGGTCCCGGAGGCTTATCACCTACATGGAAGTTTTGACCATACACTTTTGAGTTATATCAGATTGTGATAAACGTCTGGTAGCGTTGAACATGTAAGCATTCTTAGTGATATTTTCTGCTATTATATAAAGCTCAGATCTTATTCCTTCAACATTTTTATATTTGGTATAGTTTGCCACCCTGAAAAAAATGGAGCATCGTTTGTGTTGGGATGACTACATTCATGTCATAGACTGAGGAAAATTGTATCTCTCTTATAGTTTTCTTAGGAATAATTCGATAAGCTCATAACACATGTTGAAAGAACTCAGGCCACTTGGCAGTCAAACCCTTCATGGTCTTTTTCAAGCCCTCTATTATGCTTCAATTTGTAACTTTGACCTATCGTTATCAAATGGGGTGGAAAAAAGCTAAAACATATTGTTGGACGTCACTTCTAAGGAAAAGATAAGAAGCTTCAACATTTGAAACCTTGTACAGTTTTTTGTGGTAATCACTTTTGGCATTCGAAACCGGTAACAATTGTTATTTTAATAAACTTGATTACCTCTTTCGCTCTGATATGTGTTAGGCTTTATGGTTCGAATCATTTAGAAAATTAGTCTACCCTTACCAAAACATATTTTCGGCACCCTGAAGCCTTAGGAATGAATCCGATTAAATCTAGCCCTCAACTTTAAATTAAAGATGTTCATAAGTTGTTACGAAAGCTATTGTCGTCCTATGTATCTCATTAACAAAATGAAAAGTATCATATTTCTTGACCATTTCTTTAGTCTCGGTAGTCAAAATAAGACAAAAATATCCTACAACCAATTACATTCTTAATTGGGATCTACAACCATAATGAGTCGACCCTTCCCCGTCATGTAGTTCATCTAACACGAAACAAGACTCATCAAATCCTAGATATCCTAGTAGAGGTTTAGAAAAACCTTAATGATATATTCATTCTCTTATTAATAGATACTTGCTAGATTTCTTTATTAGATGTTTTGAATTTATCACTAGAAAGGGCCAGATTAGGAGATACTCTCGGATTGGTAAGCACTCGTCCATTTCAGTTTTAGTGGCATTGACTTTAGTTGTGCCGTCCTTAGGGGGTCAGACACTTCTATTATTGATGAGCATTCCTACAATATAATCCATGGGTTTGCATCCAAACATGTCACTGAAGCTATGGTGCGACTAAGAAGTTCTCAACCTTGGATACTCTATCAAAGTGTACTTCCTCAAATTCGTTTGCTAGATTTATCAATACCTTTAATTATTGTATGAGAGTGTCATTCATTTCCTCTGCATGTCCGATTTCATTATTACCAACTAGTTGTGAGTGGTTAAGTAACTTTACCATCTCCACTCTATAAATGTAAGCCAAATTAAGTAAAAATTATGTCATAGTCTACTAACTCTAATGATTAACAAGTTAGGTGGCCAAAGACGTCTTGTCTTTACACTACATTCTCAAGTAGGAGATAATTCTAGAAAATCATGAATGGTCATGAAGTACGACTTTATTTTTCTTGTTGCTGCATCCAAAAATCATGAATGGTCATGAAGTACGACTTCATTTCTCTTGTTGCCGCATCCAATGAAAGGACCAGCTTCTCTAAATTTAGCTACTATGTCTCTGCATCCATGAGAATTTTTCTTACATAATATATTGGCATTGGCTCTTCATCTACTTCCTTGACTAGTATTGTACAGATGACATAATTTGTGATTGCTAGGTATATAGATTATGTATCGCCTTAAATGGAATTTAAAAGAACCTCTGGAGAAGAAAAAATACTTTTGTATGATTTTAAAATGTTGGTTACATTCTTCGGACCAATGAAAATAATTAGTCTTCTTCAAACTAAGAAGAAATAAAAAAAAAATTATAAGAGATATTATATATGAACCTAATCAAAACTAATAACTTATCGACCAATATTCAAACTTCTTTGACCGGATTGGGTGGGTGCATGAATGCAAAGGATTACACTTGTGATGGATCTGCCTATATACCCAATTTACTGACTAGGTAACCTAAGAACTTATCGGACCAAACCCCAAAGGCACTTTTCTCTAGATTCAACTTTAAGTTAATGACTCTTAAATTATTGAATATTTCTTCGAAGTATTTATTTTTTTCGAAATCGTTAAAGACTCTTTAGGAGAAGAGTGATTTACTACAAATTCAAATTTTATCAAGTTTTGAGATTCTCAGATATCTGATGACTGAAAGGGGCCATAATTTTAAAATGTCATGTTAACAAATTTTTGCAAGCACTATATGATTGAACAACACTTCTCGACTCCTTAGTATTCCCAGATGAACGGAAAATCAGAGGTGACAAATTGAACAATCCCTAACGACTTAAACAAGAATCTTGAAGAAGCAAAATTAAAATGGTTAGACAAGTTAACCGAGTTACTTTCGGTTTATCGAACAACACCCACAACAAATACTGGAGAAATCCATTTCTCCCTCGTCTATGGTATACAGGTCGTCATTCTTGCAGATCTTATCATCACCAATCATTGAATCACCCATTACTCATAAAAATATAACAATGACAAGTGCTTGGTAGCCATCGACTTAATCAATGAATGAAAAGATCAGGCTCGGGTACGAGCAACACATTATAAAATCATAATGAATTGTTGATTCGATTCACAACTCAAACCTAGGACACTGGCAGAAGATGGCCTCATCGTGAATTTTTTTTTTCCACGGAGCCAAGGATAGAAACGCTGGAAAACTTACTTTAAAAAGGGACAGCTTGTATGGAATCATCCCCAAAGTTTCCCTCATCTGCGGACAAGGTAAGCTTGTTCCATAATATTTTTAGCCCTCGTAGTCTTCATCTCCAAACCAGACTAAAGGGAATAGTGGAACAATTGGGATAGCCTATTTAGGATTCTAATCGGGAGGATGAAGATAAAAGACCAATAGACTTGGTTGGGGAAAAGAATAAACTTGATTAGCTAGAGTCTACCCGCGTACAAAAGATGCTTAGAGGTCCAAGAGTTGATACAGTTGGTGATCTTGAGGAAGAGGGGTCTGCAATCATTATAGGAAATCCTGGAGGTGATAAGCGAGACTTCGAAGTACTTGACTGGTGGAGGGAAGCTTCATTGAATCCAAGGATATCTAAGATATAAATTCTAGCGCTATATGAAGTCCCAAAGAGGTAGACTTTAATTTTTTTTCGGGTTGAGCTGAAGGCCCGAGAGAAGGTGGAATTTATTAAGGCTTTCCTTTATAAGCTTGATTTAAGATGTATTTCCATGAAAAACGATCATGAGGTCATCCACGAAGTAGAGTTTGATGATTTGGAGCTAGTGGAATTTCCAATTGAAGCCAAAATATGGGTCTTGGATTTTTTCCTGAAGAATACTTGAGACGACATGCATGACAATTACAAAAATATATGGGGAGAGGGGGTCTCCTTAGCGGAGAATCTTCAAACCCTAGAAGGACTAGTGGGATTTTCGCTAATAAAAACCGCAAAAGATGGGGTGATAATGCATTGGAGAATCCAATTAATCATTCGATGGGAAAGTTTATTACATAAAGGATATTATAACAAGCCGCCAACATATATTGTTAAAAGCCTTCGTGAGATCAATATTTAGGGCACAACGGGGGACTTGCGGTTGGTCTGATATCCTTGTATTAGGTCCTAGGTGAGGAGGATATTATCCGAGATAGAGAGGTCTAGGAAATGATCTTAGAGATGATTTTGGAGATGATTTTGTAAATAACATTGCAGCACGAAATGGTCATATAACCTGAAAGGGAGGAGGGAAAGTCGATTTTTGGGATAAGAACAATGAGGGTTTTGTTCCAGCCCATGTCCATTTTCATTTTTCAAAAGAAATGTTTAATACACAAACAAATATCTGGGCCCACAACTGGCCAACAAGTTTTGAAAAATCCCGCGCTAAAGCCATTTGGGCCCGGGACTTTGTCACTATTAATGTCAGATAAATATTTTCTAATTTCTTCATTCGAAATTGGCTTGAACATACTAGATTTTTCGGAATAAGAGATCGAAGATTTGATGAGGCTTCTAATTCTATCCAGCCCCCGGTAGTTGTCAAGGCTTGGGGTGCCAATGAGGTTTTCGAAGTGCTTAGAGAAGGAGGGGGAAATTACTCTAGGGTTGGAACTCTAGGATCCATCATGATTGAAAATAGACAAGATTTTGTTTTTGGCCCTAAGAGCACAAATATTATTATGGAAGAATTTGAAATTTTTGTCCCCCAACTTGAGCTAGGTTTCCCTCGATTTTCTACTTAAGGAAATATTCCTCAGCACAGTTGCAGAAGTTATAGGCTTTCGCGGCCTCATGCTCTATAGAGATGAGAGAGCTCTTAAAAGGATTAGAGGCGACGATATCTGGGCCTAGACGAGGGAAGATTGAGCCTCTTCAACTCTAAGACTGATATAGCTAAACTCCATCTTATTTAGCGAGATAAGGGAGAGGGCAATGCGGGCTAGCTTAGTAATAATGGATATTATGGGTTTCTTACCGTAAGGGAGATTCAAACTTGTGGATATAATACTATGGAAGGATGGGTGAAACGCCACATATTAAATTGAGGGGAGGGGTCAAGCTCATGGTGATGTTACAAACACTAGGTTTCCATGCGATCCAAATTCTGCCCATAATGGTGGAATTCATGGTTTGTATTGAAATCCCACCAAAGAAACATAAATGACATTATATGGGGAACATTGTCAACATTGACCTTGGTTTCGAGCAAGCATATATCATTGATGTTATTTGAAAAAATAAAGTTTCAGACGTTTTTTTGACACACAAGGTCATTTAGACCCGTTACATTTCAACTAGCAACACGCATTTAATAATAAATCGATTTGAATTAAAGTTTAGAAATAAATCGTGAGGAAGTTCCCAAACATACTTGAACTAACTGGTGGAGTAGTTTTGTCGGCTTGCATACGAGGTGAGGTAATTTTGTTGATGGATGGTTCTCTTTTTTGTGTCCTATCTGGCCAGCAGCGGTGCTATTACTGGCGATTAATAGGATTTTGGTATTTTCAATCGAGGGACGCATGTTTTCATAGTCTAGCGGGGGGAGTCACTATCACTTGAGTCGGAGAGGGCGACCATAGTGGGTTCGATCATAGGATCCTTTTGTGGTCTACATTGTGGGGGGATCACATGGGAGGAATCGATGGCTAGCAAGCACATAGATGTCGAATTCCCAAAAGATGTGCAATGAGTGTAGATGGTAGGTATGCCTTCAAATTCCACCTTGATGGTGTGCTCTTTTTCGATGCACCTGACATTGATGGTTGATGGGAACAAGGCTGATGCTTGCATGATAATACAGATCTTGGAAAATTTTAAGTCTCGAACGGCTGACGATATGACTGTCAACATAAATCATTATTTCTAAGTAGCTTTTGAGAATTCTTAGCCTCTTTTCTGACCACAGCTCGTCGAGCTAGCCCTGAAATTTTACCCATAAAAGGATTTCCTTCAAGATTCATTCTCGAACGTTTCCATATGCTCCCATCTATATGGGATGGCTACTGAAAAACCATTGAGCCATTTCGAGTACTTGCATGACATTTTCGGCGATTGAGAACTTGAAAAATAAATAGCCCGATGGCGTCGGTTTTCATTCTTGGAGACCATGGATCCCCCAAACTTGGTTAGCTAACGACTAGATATGGGCGGCAACATATTTTTTGGATATAAAATATCTTGAAAGGTATCGTGCTCACTCTTATTTGTCACCAACAATCGCATCTTCCGGAAAAATAAGGACACAATTATCAAAGTTTATTGTATCAACTTTTTCGATCGACAAGGAAGATCGAGAGTCTTGGGATTGAGATACCACGCTGGCCCAGGTTTGGTTGAGCAGTTTGAATAGAGAGGGATTTGTTAGCGGCGGTCCATAGACAGTGGGTTTAGGGAAAATATTAACCAATGAGGAATTGATGTTTAAAGAATAGAAGAGAAATCTGAGGATCAGTGGTATCGAAAGTTCGTTCTAGCTCTTGAGGCTAGCACACCAGTAATATGAGGATCGACACGGTCACCAAGAGCATGGTGGGGCTGAAATGCTCGCGAAATGACATAAACTTTGTTGTTCCTTCCCAGAAGGGATTGAGGGAAGGCACCAAGCGCATGAATCGGGTTAAGGGTAGAGGCGGATGAAGGCGGAGGGCCTGAGGTGTGAACAACAGTGGAGAAATGGGGTTGTTGCGTCTGAGGGTGGGAATGAGAGCTAGAAGGTATGATTGGGGGGTTTTGAAGAATCTGGACGACAGTTGATAAGATACTGGAGGGAGGCAACTGATGAGTCCGGAAGTTTTTACCACTCACTATAGAAACCAGACAGGGGCAATTCAGACAAAAAACACCCACTGAACCATCCGAACTGGACTAAAGTATTAAAAGCTAATCACTTTTTGACTAAGATAGTTGCTAATCTACTTAATAAACTAATGGGTTTTTGAACTCGACCCGGTTTCATAAGTATGACTCGAAAGCCCATGTGGCCCATAAATAAGGGTATAAATACCCAACCACTTTCATTAACGAGGGTAATGAACATTTAATACAACCAGACAGCTCTAATCTCTCACTACAAAATACCCAAACATTAAATTCCTTTGAAACACATTCAACCACTTGACAAAATTACCCTCAGTCGAAAATAATCCACACCAAATTGGCGACCACAGTGGGAGAAGAAGGTGCCCGAATTTAGCATTCAAAACCATCACGAAAGGCGAGTTCGGATGAATCCGGACGAGCAGACAGTACCACCAACTTTGGCAGAAGTGGTGGGAGAAAATGACGAATACACAATTGAAGAGCAAGATAGATTGAAAGCTGAGATAGAAGTCTTGAGGGCTGCTAAAAGGGTGGAGATGGGTTTAAAAGAAAAATCAAAAGTGTCAGCCGTTCACTACACTCACAATCCTAGGGAGCATAACCCATCAGCAAAAACCCATGTAAGTACTAAAAAGACTCATGCTAGCTCTAAGAAGTCTCACCGGTCTAAACTGGTGGAGAGATCAGATTCAGATTCAGAATCCTCTAGTAGCTCCTCGAACGAAGATGGACTGGAGGAGTCCCTGTCATCCAGCAGCGATGAAGGTCGTTGTAAAAAGAAGTAGAAGTCGGTTAAAAAATATTCAAGAAAGAGGGACATGCATGGAAAGTTGAAAAGGCATCTAGGAAAATGTTCATCTCATGGTCACAGCCAGGGCCGGAGACATGTAGACCGATTGTTGATGGATCCTTTTGCCTTTCATGATGAACCAAGTATCTTTGCAACTCCCAATGAAGATACTGTGTTTAGTCGTGGCCGGAATTGGAGACAATCTCCATTGTCTTCCAAGATACTGTTCGGAAACCTTCCTAAGAGGTTTGACAGCACAAAGATGGAAAAATACGATGGGAGTAAAGATCCAGATAACCATCTGGAGCAATTCAAAAAATTTATGATGAATTTTGATGATGATGATAAGTTACTTTGTCGAGCGTTCTCCCAGTCTTTTACGGGGAGTGCTCTGAAGTGGTACAATAGTCTGCCACAGGGCTGCATCAGAAATTTTGATACTTTTTGGGTGGCCTTCCGGAGGCAGTTCATTGGAAGTAAAGAAGTAAAGGGCAATGTAGACACTATCATCCATTTTGCCCAAGAGCCAAATGAATCCTTGAAAGAATATATAAGTCGCTTTGTGAACACCAAGAATGGATTAGCTGATTACTTTGAACAAGTAGCAACAGCTTCTCTGAGGCAGGGTTTGAACCCTGGCAATTTGGATGATTCGATAACCAGAAAGAAGGCCATGACGTGGGGTGGTAACTGAATCAGGTTGGGAAACAAATCAATGTAAATGAAACAAAGAAGACCAGGGTGCATAGGCAGGTGAGATCGGCCCCAGCTGCACCGAATCAGAATCAATCCGGGTATAAGGCTAAAGAAGTCGGACAAGGTCCCTGCAAAGCCAAGGCTCAATCCCACCCAGCACCAGCTCAGAGAACAATCTAGAAATAAGCGAGGGCCTTGGGTTCAACCGGAGTGGTTTGCCGAGCTGAAAGAAAATGTGGAAACCATCTATGATAAAACCAAAGATAAAGTACACTTTAGGAAGCCAGTTGCGCTTCAATCTCCCAGGCAAAGTCGTAATAATTGTTTCTGCCTATACCATAAAGATATTGGTCATAACACAGAGTATTACATCGCTTTGAAGCAAGAGGTGAAAAATTTGATCGAAAGAGGAAAGTTGGGGGCTTATGTTAAAAGAATAAGTGGAAACAGGTCTGATAATGCTCATCGAACAGGCCCAAACAATGTAGGGACATCGACTCCGGATGGGGCTATGGTGATAATTGAAAGGTTTGATGTGGAGTCAGAATATTTGGATCCTGATCCAACCCGGAATAAGGTGGACGTTATTACAGAACATTGGAAGACGGTGCCCGGACTCATTAGTTTTTTTGAGTCACTTACAATATTTGGGGGAGATACCATGACTGCACCAACTGCTTATTTGAGAAAGAGGCATGTTGATACTCTAGCTACCCAACTGGAAGGAAGTATGACTTCCTATCAATCACAAATTCCTTTTTCTTTCATTGTTTTCGATGAAGATGACTTGAGGGACATAGATGGTCCCCATGAAGATGCAGTTGTGATAGGAGCATCCATTGGGGGCAATGACATTAGACGAATTTTGGTGGACACCGGAAATTCAGCCAATATTCTCATTTTAACTTCTTATAAATAAATGAAGAATCCGACAGTGATTCAGCGTTCGAACAGGTCAATAGTGGGTTTCACTGGAAGCTCAGCTGATGTAATTGGGGAGTTTGAAGATGAGGTTTCTATGGGAAAAGGCCCTTTTAAGAAAATGGTCAGAATACTTTTCTTTGTGGTGGATTATCCCACATGTTACAATGCCATTTTGGGGAGATCTTGGCTCTCCAGGATGCATGTTGTGGCTTAAACAGTCCACCAATGTTTAAAATACGTTGTGCAAGGACAAGTGGGAGTTGTCCGAAGTAGTCAAAAGGTAGCAAGGGAGTGTTATGCAATAATATTGGCCCCTCAAACTTTGGAGGCAGTTTGGATCAGTGAGAATTAGCAATTTGAGGGGCCTTCTGGGGGGGAGGGTGAAATTGATGACCCCAGAGAGACCCCTGGTGTTTTAATACCAATTGAAGAAGTTGAAACTCACTCTCTGGCTGAAGGAACAAATGTCAAGATCGGATCTAAGATGACATCGGAACTAAAGAGTAAAATGTTGTCTTTTTTAACAAACCATCAGCATGTTTTTGCTTGGTGCAATGCTGATGTGACCGGAGTGCCTGCAAGTATCATATGATACCAGCTATCCATCCGAAGAGATATAACACCAGTTGTACAAAGGAGGAGATATTTTTCTAATGAGAAAGCTGATGTCATAATTCAATAGGTTGACCGGCTTACTAAGATGGGGTACATAAAGGAATCTCAGTACCCTTTATGGACAACCAATCCAGTCTTGGTAAAGAATAAAAATGGGAAGTGGCGTATGTGCATCGATCTTACTGATCTCAATAGAGCTTGCCCAAAAGACCTATATCTGGTCCCCCAAATTGATCAATTGGTGGACTCCACATCTGGGAACAAGCTATTGTCCTTTATGGATGCCTTCTCCGGGCATAATCAGATTCAAGTGGATCCGAAGGATCAAGAACACACTACATTTGTTACTGATAGGGGTCTTGATTGTTACAAAGTGATGCCATTTGGGTTAAAGAATGTTGAGGCTACTTATCAGAGATTAACAAGACTTTTGCTAATCATATTGGAAGAAACATGGAAGTCTACATCGATGAAATGATGGTAAAAAGTATGGAAGAAGAACTACACTTAGCAGATGTCCAAGAAACCTTTGCCAATTCGATGAAGGTGAATTTAAAGCTAAATCCAGAAAAATGTGTTTTTGGGGTAAAGTCCGGAAATTTTTTAAGGTATGTGATAAGTGAGAAAGGGATACAGCCTGATCCACACCAACTTAGTGCTTTATTGCAGATGGAGCCTCCTCGGAATATTAAAGAAGTGCAAAGATTGACAGGGAGGTTGGCTGCTCTAAACCGTTTTATCTCAAAGTATTCGGATAGGTGTGCTCCGTTTTTTCAAACTTTAAAGGGTGCAAGAGAATTTAACTGGTCTCCATAGTGCGACCAGGCCTTCGATGAAATTAAGAAGCACTTATCCTCCCCTAAAACTTTGTTTAAACCATTAGATGGAGAAACACTCTATATATACTTATCATTTTCTGATTGTGCCATAAGTACAGTGCTAGTAAGGGAGGTGGACAATTATCCTCGTCCGATGTACTATATCAGCAAGAGCTTGATAGATGCAGAAAAACGGTATTTAAAACTTGAAAATTAGCACTATCCTTCGTAATTGCTGCTAGGAAAATGAGGCCCTACTTTCAGTCTCATTCTATCATTGTCTGGACGTCTTTTCCCTTGAAAAACGTTCTTCAAAAGGTATACGTTTCAAGCAGGATGACCAAATGGTCAGTGGAGTTGGGAGACTTTGATATTGATTTTGCCCCTCGAACCGCAGTCAAATCTCAGTATGTTGCTGATTTCCTAGTTGAATTTCATTCGGACAGAGACACTAAGCAAGCAACAGGTGAAAAAACTAAAAAAGTATGGGTTGTCCGGACTGATGGTGGATCAAGTACCATGGGTTGTGGTGCTGGGATATGTTTAACCTCTCTGTACGACGACAAAATGTACCAGGCTATATATTTTGCTTTCAGGGCTTCCAATAATGAGTCCGAATATGAAGCTGCTATAGCTGGCTTGAAAATAGCCCTAACTTGTGGAGCCAAAAAGGTTAGGTTAATGAGCGATTCTCAACTTCTTATCCATTATGCACAAGGTCAATCTGAGGTAAAAAAGGAGCAAATGATTAGATACTTGTTCGTTCTTAAAGAAGTGGCACTTAACTTCAAAGATATTACCTATGAGCACATACCCCGAACAGAAAATACTCTAGCAGACTCCTTGGAAACTATAGCTTACTATGAGTCCTACGTATGAATTCATGTGCAGGAATGCCCATCCATTCACCTCAATCAGAGTAAATAAGGAGAATAAAGTTTAAACATACAAGTAAATCAGCCTCAAGATTGGAGGTGTTCTCTCTTTCAATATATCTCAGATGGTGTTTTGACTCCGGAAAGAGTAGTGGCAAGGAAAGTAAAGTATAAGGCTCGTAGATTTTTTCACGTAAGAGACGTTCTTTACAAGAATTCTTTTAGAAAACCTCTATTGCGATGTTTGGGGTTTGAAGAGTCCCAAGTGGTGCTGTCCGAACTACATGATGGTGAGGGATCAGCACACTGTGGTTATAGAGCTTTAACATGAAGAGTCTTGTTGGCCGGATACTACTGTCCCTCTATAATGGAAGATGCCAAAGAATTGGTGAAAAAGTGTGATCCATGCCAAAGATACAGTAATGAAATTCATATCCCAGCTGTCCCTTTAGAGTTAATTTCTGAGCCAATACCTTTTGCTCGTTGGGGCATAGTTCTGGTGGGACCTCTACCTATGGCGTCCGGGGGATGCAGAACTATCATAGTTTTCATCGATTATTTCTCAAAGTGGATAGAAGCAGCCCCATTGGCAGGAACTACTTCAAAAACTGTCATAAAATTTATCGTATCTAATATTTGCTGCAGGTTTGGGGTTCCACAAAAGATAACCACGGACAATGGACCACAATTCGATAATAAGGATATGGATAGATTTTGTGTTTTTAGAGGCATTTAGCATTGCTTTTCTTCTCCTTTCCACCCACAGGCGAATGGTCAGGTTGAAGTGGCAAACAAAACCATCCTGTCCGGTCTTAAAAAGAATTTAGAAAAGGCTGCTGGAAAGTGGCCAAGTTATCTACAAGAAGTATTATGAGCCTACTGGACTACTCATGGGGCTGCTATACAGGAATCCCCATTTTCCTTGGTATATGGTACGGATGCAATAGCTCCTATAGAATCAACTCTTCCTTCATTCAAAGTCCACAATTTTTCCGAACAGGCTAATGAAGGGGCAGTTAGAAGTCAACTTGACCTGATAGAAGAAAAAAGGATTAAGGCTCATCTTAGAGCCACACATTATCATGGTTTGATGAGAAGCAGGTTTGCTTCCAAAGTCAGAAGGAGGGATTTTCAACCAGGGGATAAAGTGTTGAGTAAAGTCTTCATAGATACTAACGAGAAGTAGTTCGCCAAATTAGCTCCAACTTGGGAAGGACCCTATATAGTCAGTGAAAGGCTTAAGCCTGGCACGTACAGGCTTCAAAATAAAGATGAAAGGACCTTGAATCACCCCTGGAACATTGAACACCTCTGGTTGTATCTAGAATAAAATTATACAAATATTTACTTATTTAAAGTCCATGTAAATATTTGGGGGCATACTCTTTCCTACCCTGGTGGCGCGGGGAGGTTTTAATGAGGTGTCCGTGCTTTTTAATAAAATTTGTTGCCTTCTTGAAAAATTCGAAGTGTTTCGATTAATGGCTTCTTTAAAAAGAATTAAAGTATTATTGGCAGACCGGATTGAATTAGTAGAATGATAACCATTTAAACATTTGTCATCGGAGAATTTAAACACATTCACCTTAAAATTCTTGTAAAATAACTAAGGGCTATTTAAACATTAGCCATCAAAATTAGGTAACTATAAGACAATGCAAGGATTGTGTAAGATAAAATTTCCCGGCTAACACCGGGGAGTGATATTAAAATATGTAAAGTGCCTTGGCCATCCAAGGAATTTGAAGTTTTAAAAGAAAGGGTTTATCCGAACAAGAGCCGGACACGGTTACAAAAATGGCTTGGTCATCCAAGGAATTTAGTCTAACACAAAAATTAAAGAAAAATAAAAAGATAGTTAAAAATTCTAAGGTTGAGCTTCCTTAGATGGTCCAGCCTCATCTGGTTTCTTCTTAGGGTCTTTAGGTTCCTCGGTGGGGCTCTCCCCGGTTCGTTCATCTTCATCGGTAGTATCATCCCAACCACTGGAGTAACTGTGCTTATCACCATCAGTCATAGTATGGTGAGGAAGGTCTTCATATTCCACAAATCGTCATAGATCTCCTAGTGTCCTCTTCGGGAATTTTTCATGAAAGAGCAAGACCATGTCTGATTTAACTACAGCAAACCTTTCCTCTTGAGAGTCTATCACCTAGTTGGTGTATGCATCGATCCTGGCTTGGATTTTCTTCTCCTGCTCCTTTATCAAGTCATCATTTTCTTGGTTAACCCTCGACACAGCACCTTCGAGCGAAATTTTGTCACTGGTTAGGGTCTGAATGACGTTGTCTTTGGCCTTCATCTCCTCTTTTGAAGTAGAATGACCCTTCTCCAAGTCAGAGCACTTGTATTGGAGTTCTTTGATAGCCCCCTCCGAAGTGGCCAGCTTGGTGGCCAAATCCTCTTTCCCTTTATTCAACTCCTCAATCTCTCTCTTTAATGCCTCAACATTCTGGTTGGAAATAAGGAGGTCGTTAGACAAACTCTCTTTATCTGAGTTGAGTGTGTTGATGAGGGCTGATTGGTTTCGCACTTGCTTCTCCAAGTTGAGCACCGGTTGAATATTGCTCAATAAGGAATGGGTCACCATGTCCTTCTCTCCTAAAACATAAAAAGATTTACCATTGAAAGTAACAATGTTCGAAGAGCTTGGGGGGAGATAAGGGCCAGCAAAGTCGTCCTTCTCAAGGTCTTCAAAGTAAAGGCCAATCCCTTGAAGGTCACTGATGTCTACACCATCAATGTTGATATCCCCTCTGGCGCCCTCTCCGGTGTAAAAGTCACTTGGGATTTGCTCTGCCTGTGTTGGGTCGACCAGAGGAAGAGACTCCGGAGGCCAGAGAGCAACTTCATCTCCCTTGGAGGTTTTCTTTTTCTTGGCTTCCCTATCTCCACCTTTTGATCCCCGTTTTCGGTCTTTCTTGGGAGCCTTTGAGGGTTTTGGAAGTCCAACTTCCTCTTTGGTACTCTCATTTCCCACCACTTGGAGCAGAGCAGCATCAATCCCTCCTTGGTCGTGTACCTCCTGGTTTGCTGGGACAGTCTCCTCAACACCACCTTGGTTGACCTCAACTACATCTGGGTTTTTCTTTCCTTTCTTGCCCTTCATTTTACTTGGGGCTTTAGCTCTGCCCGGCAAGGCTAGCTTCCCATCATTTGCATCTGTCCTCTCTAGAATGACACCCGGAGGAGGCAGTGTGGTTAATTCCTCCCAAGATAAGTCTCTCCGGCCGGTTGTGTTCCAGAGATGGGATCTCACCAGGTTGCCACCAGTAAAACAATTGTGGAAGCAATTTCCCCATTTTTCAGCAGCTCAAGTATTCAGCTTAGCAGAAGTAGTCTGCTCCTCCTCCAAGTAGTCGGTGAACTCCTTCGGCAGCACTACCAAAAGAATAATAAGAATATTTAAGTAAACAAACTTTTTAAGGAAAGAAAAACAAACATGATGAATTATTAACCTGTGCTTTTCCATCTGCTGGTAAGCATGCTTGGGTTGTCACCAGCCTTATCTTCTTCCCATTCTCCCAAGAACCACTGATGAACAAGAATTGGGTCATTCAGTTCTTCTCCGATTCATGCAGGTTATCCACCACTTTATAATTGTCACCCGTGTTGAAATTGTAGAAAGGGATGATATGGTTTTTGCAAACGCTGGCCACAGCAGCAAACTGCTCCATCGGAAACGGGATTCTAGAGAGCCTAGAGGCCATGAGTGTGTACCAAGCGTTGGGGCTCAATTGGCTTGGGCAGAACTTTATCAGATGAAAATATCTGACGATCTCTGGGTCCAAGGGAAATCTCAGCCCCCAGTTGAACAACTCTATGTAGAAGACTACCTCGCTTAGCTTACAGTCCATTGGCGTCTCCGGATCGACCGATATCCTTACTTTAACAGATTCTAGGATCCCCCACTTCGTCCGGATCCGGCCTAGTTCAGCAGTATGAATGAAGGCATAGTTAATATTCTGCATGGCCAGCAGATACTTCACACTCACCTTGTGGAAGCAAGGTCCCACTCTACCTTCAAGGGACTCCGGCAGGTCCGGATGTTTTAAACACAACTTCTCTTTACCCTTGTTTTTCTTAACAATGGCAGCTTCCCCCGTTTATCCGGAGACGTCAGTCTCAAAAGGGGCTTCTTCAACACTATCCTCCATAACATCTTCCATCACCATGGAAGGGTTGTCAGTTTTCTTTGGTAGAGAAGTGCTGGTAGTCGGCTCAGTGAGCTGTCTGGATGGCTGAGCATCGCTTTCCCTTTGTGGTCTAGTGTCTAGCTGGGGCTCAGATCCGGAGGGTTCACTTCGAAAACTTGTTACGGTGGCCTCTGGACC
Source organism: Limnanthes douglasii subsp. nivea (assembly GCA_036936605.1). NCBI lineage: Eukaryota > Viridiplantae > Streptophyta > Magnoliopsida > Brassicales > Limnanthaceae > Limnanthes > Limnanthes douglasii. The sequence continues at coordinate 77,254,302 of JAUPFV010000003.1, read as the reverse complement.
AGATAACTTGTCCTTAGGAGCTTTGATGGGTGCCTCTGACCTTGCAGCTTTGTCCTTAGCCCCAGACTTAGAGGGCCCTGACTTCGGAGATTTAGATTGTGGAGCAACAGCCTGACCTTTTACTAAGCGGCCTCTTCATTTAAGTGTCAACTTTTCTGGGGAGTTATCGTCGTCTGATCCCATGGCAATGAATGGAGAGGGTCTCTTTGTGCTTGTAACAGCCTTTTCCTGTTCAACAGTAGGCTGTGACTCCTGAACCGATGGGCCTGAGATGATTGGTGAAAGACTAGGTTGAAATAACCTTCTAGGTTTGGAGCTTCTGGCAGAAGACGAACCGCGATCAGGCTCTGAGCTTGGTGTTTCTGATTTATCGATTGGAGAAACAGGAAGGCCTGCAGCAATGCGCCTTTCTCGTTCGACTCTTTGCGCTTTCTCTAACTCCGAAAGATTAAGCCACCCACCTTTTACAAGTACGTTTCTTGCTGTAAACATAAACTTACACCAAAAAAGGGTTTTGAAAAGAGAGATGAAAGCTTTGAAGGAAAGGAGTGAAAGAGTGATGAAGATGGTAAAACAGTGAAAAATGAGATAATTTATACTAAAGAGACAAAAAGATACCTAGAAACCTAGGAGAATACAAAAAGTTGGAAGTAATGATTAAAGACAGCGCTAACGTCACAAGCATTGATTGAAGAGGTTATTTTTTGGATTAGTGGGAGTGCCGTTCTAGGAGAAAAACGGCTGGTGAGGCGAATCAGAGGGAGATACGTGTCCCATGATCCATTGCAAAACCTTTGAACTTCTGAAGAGTCTTCGAGTCCGGATAAGTCCTTTACTCAGTTTGAAATCCGTTTGGAATATGTCACAAGTGCTCAAAAGCGATTTTTTAAAGTCTTGCTGAAGGACTTCGAACAAAACCTAAAAAAAGGCTACTGATGAGTCCGGAAATTTTCACCACTCACTGTGGAAACCAGACAAGGGAAATTCGGATAAAAACCACCCACTGAACAATCCGAACTGGACTAAATTATTAAAAGCTAATCACTTTTGACTAAGCTAGTTGCTAATCTACTTAATAAATTAATGGGTTTTTGAACTCGACCTGGTTTCATAAGTATGACCCGAAAGACCATGTGGCCCATAATTAAGGGTATAAATACCCAACAACTTTCATAAATGAGGGTAATGAACATTTAATACAACAAGACAACTCTAATCTCTCACTACAAAACACCCAAACATTAAATTCCTTTGAAACACCTTCAAACACTTGATAAAATTACCCTTAGTCGAAAATAATTCACAGAAAATGACGCAAGGGGGAGAGTGGAATGGAGTGAGGAAGCGGGGGTAGAGTAGACTAAAGCGAAGCGGGATTACAGATGAAGTTATTGGTAATAGATGTCGGTAGTTACATGTAGTTTCCAGAGAGAGAATAGTGACTAGAGTTTGCATGGGGAGGGTGGGTTGATGGTTCCCGGTTTGCATGGGCACAGGGGTGGGTCTTTCATCAACCTGTATGAGGATAGTGGATGAATTTTGCGAGGCATGCAAAAGAGAGGACGAGTTTGAGACATCGGGAAGGAAGGGATAGCTTGATATTAAAAAGGTAGTGACAACAAGAAACAGGGAAAATGCCTTGCAGCTTACTTACCAGGGACTGAGTCATCAGAGTATAAGGATTGTAGACGTGGCCCGGGATGGGAGCCATGTTACTATCATGCAGAAGAGCATACTTGGAGGATGATCTAGGGGATATTTCCAGTGATGGATCAAGAGTGTCCATGAACGCCAGGGTACAAAGAAGGTGCTCGTTCTCGTCGAGGATCGATTGGAGATGCTCCACCTTCGAAGCAGAGACAGAAGAATCGATCCACGACGGGTCTTCCTTGTCAGAGAGGTGTTTCATGTTATCTTTGGCTGAAGGTGGCGAAAGGGATAGAGGCGAGGTCTTCATATCTTTGCGAAATCCCTTCAAAATCCTTTGGCTAGCAGCAGAAAGTTGGACAGGGTTTGATAAAGGGGGACAGAAGTGAACGAAAAAGGGAAGGTCGAGCATGCAAGAGGGGTGGGGAGGGATCTCGACGTAGAAGATGCGGTTTAGTTTCAAGAGAGACTAGTGAATGGGCTGCTAGGATGAGAGAGAG